>CAIGRB010103054.1:7399-18948 GCA_903798255.1 Fraxinus quadrangulata | reverse complement strand
GTAATAATAGCCACCTTTAGAAGGCACCTTGGCTGGTCCCCAAAGATTTGAATGGATATATTCAAGTGTTCCATTCGTGTTGTGTCTTCCTTTAATAAATCTGACTCTCTTCTATTCCCAAAGACACAATGCTCACAAAATTCAATTTATTGGTCTTCTGCCCATCAAGAAGTCCCATTTTACTCAACCGCGCCATTCTATTCCCACTCATATGCCCTAGCCTCATATGCCAAAATTTTGTAATTTCATCATCCATCGAAAAAGAAGTAGAAACGGTTGCATCCTCAATCACTATGGAACTGTGCAAAATGTACAGCTGTGTAGAGTTTTTATGCCCATTCATGACAATAAGAGCACCATTGCTCACTTTCAAAACTCCACATTCACCGTTGTATCTGTATCCCCTTGAGTTAAATGAACTCAAAGAAATGAGATTCCTCATCAGTTCTGGAACATGTCTTACATCTGTAAGTATTCTGACAGCCTAATCGAATATTCTGATTCTGATTGTACCAACTTCAACAATTTTGTAAGGTGCGCTGTTTTCCATAATCATAGCACCTCTCGAAACTCCTTCATATATGGAAAACCAGTCCTTGATATGACACATATGAAAAGTATAGGCCTACTCAAGAACCTATTTATCACAAGGTTTTGAATCTCCGTCAGAAATCACAAGAAGCTCTCCACTACTTTGGTCATCTTCCACAACATCAGCCTCTGTTGTATTATCAGGTTGCTTCTTATTCTCTGTAGCACCAGCGGCTTTATTTCTATTTTTCAAGACAAAGCAATAAGCTCTAATATGTCCTTTCTTCTTACAGTAATGACATATTTATCAGCATGTCTAGACTTCAATCTGCCCCTCATGTTTCTGCCCGTTATTCTTATCTTGATTCATCCCACGTACAACCAAGCCTTCAGTATAATTTCCAGATCCTCCAGCAAGATGCCTCATCTTCTTCTTAGATAGTAAAGCATCATAGATATCTTCCACGGTGAAAGTATCCCGATTATAAAGAATAGTATCCCTAAAAGTCACATATGATGGTGGCAGTGAACACAACAACATCAAGTCAACTCCTCCTCATTATACTTAACCTCCAATGCCTCCAACTCAGTCACGCTTNACTTGAAAAGGCGTGCTGGTTATTTTCACGAGTTTTCTTCAAAACCTTCATCTTTTCTATAATTTCATCCATCGTGGCATATCATACTTGACATAGTTTTATTTACTTAGTTATTTTGTTTTGCCCTTTCGTGATTTACTAACTTAATTGTTTCAAACAGGATGATGGGGGATTATTTAATGAAGAAGGAATACCCAAAAATAGAGTCCCAAGTCACTGGAAAGGTGAAAACGGGCTTTACTGTGTTGAATTTTCAAGGGGTGGATTATTTGGAATTTCTAATGATCCCAAGTCTATGGCTCAAGATATTTGTATGGTTTTTGAGCAACAAAAGTGATAGTTTTCAATACCCTTTGTGTTATGAATTTCGGAGCACAAGATAATGAAGACAATGAAATAAAGATGAATAGAACAAGAACACGAGAAGTTTAGAGGAGGGGAATCCACTATAAAATTCAATAGTTTTGTGTTTACAATATCAAGATTTCAATAATCAATTGAAATATAGGCTCTCAAGAATAGTTTCTCTCAATTCTCTCAATGTTAGAATAATAAATAATATTACAAGCCCTAACATATATATAGGAAAACAATAGGAACAAGTTGTAGTAGAAAGGAAGTCTAAAAATGTGTCAAACAGGCGAAACCGGCTTGGGCCGAAAAAGGCTGTCACTCGAGCTACAGTTGAGCGATAGTTGGGCGACGAAGTCTCAGATTGTTTTCCACCCACTTCGCTCGAGTGCGGCGAATTTTTCCTCCGATCCATAATTTTGATCTCTTCAAAATTATCTTTAAAATCACTACAATTTAGACTCCAATACCCACTAGAATTTGGGTCAAACTACAAAAAATTTGATCAAGAGCAACCAATTCAAAGAAAGAAAATTAAATACTCAAGAACATGCAAGATTTATAGAGGTTCTCCCGCTGCTACACTAATTCACTATGATGAAAAAAATATTTACAAGAGAAAATTGCTCGCGTATCTTATTTAACATTTTTATCTCTTTTTTATGATAATCATAAAGCCTAAAAATGGCTCCCTATTTATAAAATAAATTGAGGCAAAATCGAATTATACAATAACTCAAATTCCTTAATAGAATTTTACAAGAATACAAATTTCTAAACAGTTTTTAGATTAAATTTTGGTCCAGATGTCTCTGTCCACCGTATCCTCTGGAAGAAGTCCTATTTCTGTCAATCCCCATGGTGACCTCACCACGGAGGTCGATCTACGACTAGTTCTACGAAATGGCAAAAATTGGAATTGACAATAATTAACAATCTCTCACTTGGAGACTAAATCACCATGAACGACTTGTTGCACCGGCAATAACTCCTCATTCATCAAAACATAAGTCCAACTAATGTTGTGCATAACTTCTGTTTCTCAATTGGAACAGTCTTCTTCAACATGTCAATCAGATTCTGACTCTCATAAATCTTATCAGGTGTTAAGATTCCATCATCTAAAGTCAATCTAATGAAATGATAACTAACTTGTATATACTTTGTATTTGCATGATAAACATGATTCTTTGCTAAGTGAATTGACTGTCACAATACGATACACTCCCCCCATATTTGTGACCCAATTATTCCAAAACAGACTACAACCATATCATCTTTTTGCTAACTTCAGTTACAACAAGCATACTCAGATTACGTAGTGGAAAGAGCAACTATCTTTTACAATTTAGAGACTCAACTAACTGTTGTACCATCCAAAGTGTATACATATCTAGTAGTAATATTCCTACAATCAATATTTACCGCCATGTCAGCATCTACATAGCCCGATAATTCCAAACCTGATTATTTTAAACGTAAAGCTAAATTTGAAATAGCTCTTAAGTATTTGAAAATCCACTTTACTGCCTCCTAATGTTGTTTACCTAGATTTCACATATATCTACTCATAACTCTCACTGCAAGTCTTATGTCCGGTCTTGTATGTACCATGACATACATAAGACTACCAATAGTAGAGGCATAAGGCACCTTGGCCATGTAGGCTTGCGATGTAGATGGTGACTACTCATTTGATAGCTTGAAGTAACTAGCCAAAGCAATACTAACTAATTTTGCATAATACATGATGTACGTGCTTAGAACCTTATTCACACTCTTCTTATGACAATTTCAAGACGCCATTGTCCTTAATAATTCTCATTCTAAGGATTTGTTTTACGACCCATTAGATAACTCATTTTTCAACTTATCTATTTCTTATTTTCAAGCACCCACAATTAACATGTTATCAACATATAGCAACAAGATAATATAAGAGTTAACCATGTTCTTTTCATATCAGCAATGATGTTACTAACACCTTCTGAAACCATGACTACTCACAAAACTACTAAACTTCTTATATCACTGTCTTAGAGCTTTCTTTGGATTGTATGAACTCTTTTGAAGTCTGCACACTATTTTCTTATTACTTTGAAACCTAGTGACTGCATTCCTTTACCATCAATCTAAGTACTGCTCTGATTGTGGTTAATTTAACTACAGGAAGGAAAATCTCAGTATAGTCGATGCCTTCTTTCTGTTGAAATCCCTTTACATCTAGAGTCTTGTTTTATATTGCGTTTTTAAAAGCATGTTCTTTTAACTGGTAAAATCATTTATTCTGTAAAGCTTCTTTTCTTTTGGTAAACCTATCAATTGCCTTATCTAATTGGATAATAGGGTGTCTTTGAGCCACATTATTTTGAAAGAATATATTCTGAAATAGTAGATTGATGGAGAATGCGTGGTTGAAAAAGAAGGATAAGTTATTAATGTGGTGAAAAATATTATTTTATTAAAGAATGTGTGTTTGAAAATGAGTAGAAAATGAGAATGAAAAAAATAATGTGTACCAAATAGGGGCTAAAAAGTCCATCTCATCCTTCATGGCTAACTCTCACATGATTAACTCATCAACCTATTCAGATTTATTATAGCTTTATGTTTCACCTCTATCAATCAATAGAATATAATGCAATGATGAAATAATATCTCAATGAAGGTCTAGTAGTTCTGTTGGATCTTCTTAGTTCAATCACATGAGCATTCTGATATATTTCTGAAACTATATTTTCTCGATTCTTACCATCATCATTATCTAACTCAAGTATTGAAGATCTTTCAATGGGATCACCTTAGATTTCTTAACTTCGGAACTTAAGTCTTTAAAGTCTATTCCCAATGTGTCCTTCTACAAGACACTTTCATTGAAGATCACATTGTTGCTCCTAATAACCTTTCAAGTTTGATCATCCCAGAAATGATAGTCAAACTCGTTATCACAATACATAATAAAGAAATACATTTTTAATTTAGCATCAAACTTGTTTCTTGTAATATAAACAATGTGAATGTGTGAAACAAAATCAAACACTTTCAAGTGTGAAAGTTTTACCTCCTTACGGCTCCAAACCTCCTCTGGTATTTTGCAGTTCAAATGTTAAAAGACTTCTAATGATCACATAAGTTGCACTGCTGATACTCTCAATCCAAAACATCTTTAGTAACCCAACATGTAATCTCATCTTTCTAGTAAGCTCATTTAAAGTCCTATTCATCCTCTCATCCACACCATTTTGTTGAGGTGTTCTTGGAATGGTCTTCTTCATCTTGATTCCATTATGAGCATAGTACTTCTTGAAATTATCATCTACATACTTTCCTCCATTATTTGACTTCAAACACTTCACCTTCAAATCGTCTCGTTTTCAACCATTGTTTTCCATCTCTTGAAGGCACAACAAACCTTTGAATTATTCTTCAGAAGACCCATAACTTCCTACTTGAGTCATTAATAAATATCACATAATAATTGGAACCTCCAAGGGAAGTAACATCTAAAGGTTTCCATTCATCCATATGAATCAATTCCAATTTTGTAGCTTTTAGCTCCCTTTCGATTTTCTAGAAAATAACCATTTTATGCTTATCAAAAACACAGCCTTTATATAAACTGTGTTCAACCAATTTCAACCTCGGTAGCTTTCCTTTAGACTGGAACACTTTTATTCTTTTCTCACTCATGTGTCTCAACCTACAATGCTACAAATCATAACTAACATTTGAATCAGCAACTACAACCATGTCTATACAATTGAAAGTAATGTAAAGAGTTCCGAATTTATTTCCTCGAGCAACATCCATTGCTCCCTTAGTAACTTTCCAAGCATCAGCATCGAAAGTCACATTATAACCTTCATTATAAAGCTGCCAAATTAAGATCAAATTACACATAAATTCAGGTATATGCTTTACCTTTTGAATTTTCCATACAGACTCACTTGACATCCTCAAACTGATATCATCAATACCAACAATATCCATAGGTTCTCGATCAGCAAGTTATAACTTTCCACAATTTCCAACAAAATAATTTTCCATAATCTCATGATGTGCAGTGGTATGAAAAAAGTTTTTGAATCCATCACCTAAGAATCAATAGGACTGTCAACCTATAAGAGTAAAGGATCTTATACATATTTAGTCACCGCATCAACACTATTGTTATTCATTTACTCCTTTTTCTTTGGTGCTATGCAATTTTTCTTCATGTGGCCAATCTTGCCACATTTTCAGAATTCAACATTCTATTCAAACCTGGATTTGCTTATACTATTCATCCACTTCTCATCGTTGCTTTTATTGGAGATTTTTGAAACCCCTTCTGCCAACTTTTTCAAAAAGAATCTCTTTGCAGAATTAAGAGCAGAACTCCATATTGAGACTTCTCCAAAATCTCTTCTGCAAACTTTTTCAACAAGAATAGTATCACTAACATTAGTGAACTTCCATTTCCCATTGCCTATAGAGTTACTGACTGCAGTTCCCATAGGCTCCCAATATTCGATAGTGATGCTAATAGAATTATGGCACACACATTGTCATCAAATTTAATCTCAATTGATACCAAATTATTGATAATTGTATTCAATTTATTGTAGTGTGCTAATGCTAGAGCATCTTTAGCCATCTTTAAATTAAATAATTTTTTCATAAGATATACTTCGTTACACGCAGATGGCTTCTCATACATATTGGACAATACCTTCATCAAATTCTTCGTAATTTGCTCTGTCGCTACGTTTAGACCAACGTCTTCAACAATGTCAATCGAATAACACCCAATATCCGATGATCAAATAGTTTCCATTCATCATCCTTCATTTTTCCGTCTTTTCATTTGGAAGAGAATGATGTAGTTTTTTCACCGTAGAGATAATCCTCGACTGGAATCCTCCAGAATGCAAAATTCATATCATCAAACTTGTAGATCCCTAGCGACGTTCTCTCTAGTAGCTGCAATAATCTTCTGATACCAATTATTGAGACTTACAAACTCTAATTGTATTCCACCGAGAGCAATCAATTCAAAATAAATAAATAAATAAACCTCAAAAACAACCGCAAAATTTATAGAGGCTCATTTCAATGTGAGACTATATCATGTCCTGCCGCAGCATTAGTTTACTATAATAAAAAAGATTTACAAGACAAAATTGTTCTCCTATCTTATGTAGCCTCTCTTTCTCTCTTTTTGATTATAATTATATAGTCTAAAAACGACTCCTTATTTATAAAATAAATTAGGGCAAAACCAAATTATATAATGACTTCAATTCCTTAATAGAATTTTTCATGAAGTGAGAATAATTAGGATCGACAATAATTAAACTTGACAACTTAACAACTCATGTGGTCCTATTTCCTTGCTCCTTTCCCAACGAGTTATAAATTCATGTGCCACGTCTCGTACTCCATTAGAAGTCAATTAATCAAAAGATCTTGAGGAACTTCAAGAAATCCAACTAAAATGTTTGATTATGGTTCTTTACAATCAACTAAGAACAATTGTAGACAGCCGAGTTCCTCATCTTTTTCTCCTAGGTTGTTAAGTGGTTTGGTCTCTTAATCGATTTTTTCTTGATAACAAACCATTTCCTGCAGCGAAAAATTCATTGTGGTCTTATTCAAACACTCCCGAAAAAAGAAAATAGGGAATTGGATTCAAGAAGGTACGTATTTGCCAATCTCTTTTTGTGGTCTTTTGACCGTGTTAATGCTGAACCACATGTCAAGTCAAGAGGGTATGGCAAGGCTCCCGAAAATGTGAGGAAAGGGAAATGTGCTGGTTTCATAAGTAGAATATATCCCCTATATCAATTGTTATTTCCCCTCTTAGAAAATTGTGAATTAGATAGTCTTGAACTGGTGGAGATAACTCTCAAGGGACGTTACTGGGGTCTGGGAGTGTTCCAATACGTCTCAGGTAGACACCACACACCCGTCGAAGGGCTTAAGCATGACTTCTTTACCAGGGTTAGAAATATGCCATGGAACAAAATGAAAGACACCACACCTGCCAACAAGTTAAGTTTTATTCGGGCAATTTTTGCATTAAACATTACATAAAATGAAAGGAAATACAGCCAGTAAATTAGGTTACTGAAGAACACAAAATGCAGTCTAATGTGGGCCGCTTGATCTAGTGGGCACCGTCAGAGGGCGGAATCCATGGCGTATAGTGGCTTCCCAGATTTCCTCAGTGTTGAGTATCATGTCTCCACATTCATGCACATTCCAATCTTCTAAACCATGAACAATTCCTGCTATACGCCATGCACTTATCACCCTTCTTGGCAACCAATTCTGCACATAAACACCAATAAAATAATTCAGATATTGTAAGAAATTGTTTTTTTGGTTAAAAATGACCAAATTTTGAAATCTCTTTTGGTAGAACCCGATAGGCCAATCTAGTTCAACGCAACCGATTCCGGTAATTGTGCCCATCCCTGCGCATAGGGACAAAGCCAGAGAGTAGAGTAGTGGGAGCAAATTTCACAAAATTTTAATTGGGGGGGCAAAATTGAAAATTATAAGGAAATTTTTTTTAAAATCTTGTGTGAAATCTTGAATTTCAAATTGAGTGTGGAGGTAGCAGACTCCATTGTAGATCCGCCCATGCCTGTGTAAAACCATTCATTTTTCTGAGGCCACATAACATTGAGGTTTAAAAAGTTGCCTGGGTTGGGCTGGGCAGGACACCCTTTGCTTATACTTTTCAGACATATTGTCTTCTACTTTTTCTTATTATTATTATTATTTGAAGAGTGGCAGAGAAAACCAAAAACATAGATAAAAGAAAAATGTCCTTGCCAGGCCAGCCCAAGTTATACTGTGACAAGGTTTCTTTGTTGAGCATAATGTGCACTAATATTATGCCAAAAAGTGATATTTCAAATGATGAAAAAGAAAGCATAAAACTCTAGCCAACCTCGCAAGAGTCAATGTTTTCGAGATGCTTGGGAGCCAACATCGATGGAGTGTTGTTGTAGAAGCAGTCGTTGCGTATTTTCTTTGGAGGAAATTGTGAGAATGGAATGAATATTGTTCCTTTCAATGCCATTGACTGTTCATCTTCACTTAGTCCCCCTCCCACTAACCATACCTAAAAAAATTAACATTTGCTCATTTCATTAATATCACATAAGGAAAGAAAATACTTATATTATAAAAGTCATGGTTTTGTTTGGAGTTCTCTCTAGCTTTAGAAAGTATATGCAGTTATGACAGGTACGCAATACTCTACTGTCTTCGACAATTCCTTTCATAGAGTGTGGTCGAGTTCAACATACTGAGCTTGCCCATTAGTATACTATTCGAAATATATGCTGATTGCAATTAAATAGAGAAAAGTAAACTTTATCTTCTTCAACTTAAGAGGATGGAAAACTGCAGTAAAGAATAAGGAGAATAAAGTTTACCTTTGTAACATAGCTTTTGGAATATTGGACCAAATTATTAGCTGCCTCAGTATTTCCAAGCCATGCTTTAAGCTTCTCATACTCATCTTGGCGTACTGCGCTTACCTATGACCAGAAGACAGAATTGGCCAAAGCTATCCAAAATGTATTATAATTGACCAAAAAATCTAAAATCTTATTCAGTGCAGCTTACCAAACATGCCCTTAACGGTTGGAGAATAGTATTACTGAATAATCCTCCTCGTGTTCCAAGGTTTCATAAACTAGTATGCTATGACATTACTAAACATTACTAATGTCTAACTTACCTGGATCCCCCCTTGACATAAGGCAAGGGCAATGGAGTGAGCAACTTTTGATAATTCACCTCGAAGGATCACCCGAGTTGTTCCTTTCGGAATGCTGTTCATCACAACAGCAACAACTAAACTACTTCCATCAACCAGCTTCAGTTTTAGCTGAGGATGCCTTCTTATATACATCTCACCATTCCTGTTCAGCTCCTTCTCCTGCATATGTAGTCAATACATTTCTGAAATTTTAAGAATTCTACATCCATTTGTGTCCAAAACTAAAAGAAGTTCCATCTCTAAAGAGCATGTTTTGCTAAGTAAAAGAGCTACCTGTTTTTAAAGTGGCATTTGACAGTCAAAATAAGTTATTTACTTAATTTAGGTTGGCCAAACATGCACTAAGACTTGCCTGATTCAATAAACCAAGGCTCAAAATCTTAATTCCTTTGTCCTCAGCTTCCAGTATAGCTTCTTCAATCGCACTGTTGATAGATTCTCTTTGCCATTTCATGAAGTACTGCAACAAGAAGAAATCAATATCTTAAAAACGCACAATTTTTGTGTGAAACTCGTACTCCTTATTCTTAAATGAATTAAAATGTAATTTTCTTACTTGGATTCTGTATTTTGGAATAGCCCAGGTTTGCAGTTTTAGATGCTTGAAAATATTTCTCTCCACAATAAACGTGCGTCCATATATCCACGTTACAGTTGTAGACCAAAGTGTGACGGGCCAAATTAACGACAAGTACCACGTAGAATTATGAGGCCTTGAGGCTAGTGATGCAAAACCTAGACGTAGATGATATATGGATTCTGGGGTTGTCAAATGAGTTAGATGCACAACATGAGGTGCTTCCTCCTTTCTATCGAGGGAAGTGTGATATAAGAAGTTGGAGGATTTGTCTACTGTTCCATACACATAATCATAGAATGGCATGAAAAGGGAGTAATTGGTTCGGAATTGAGTATGATGCAGAGAATGAAACCTGCATTAGCAAATAAATAATCAGCTGGATTCTTAAGTCTTCTATAGGAGAATCAACATCAATCAGGAAGAATGGACCGCATACGTGCATGTCATTAAGAATCGTGCTAAGTGGCATAATCTTTAACACAATGGTTGACGACACTTTATCGTTGGACTGTTTTGAATATAATCAATTTTTCCAATCACATCTTGCTAATTAATATTATGTCACTCAATCTATCAACCACTTTCTGTCAAAGTAGAATAACCTAGTCATTAAAGAGATGGTTTTAAGGTGGTGTTGTAGCAGATAATCTTTTAACATTGTGCACGAGTCCATGCCTTTGATTAGGAATAAAATTACTTACGAAGGCGTGTACATTAAGAACTTGAGAGGGGGAAACATGGAGAAAACCCTTTTGGGAATGAGCTCAAAGTTGCAGTGACCCATGTTGTTCATGAAATCAATATATGTAATATAACCAGAAAATGAAGCAATGGAAGCAGTCCCGGTCAGCACAGTCGTAAGAATTGGAATAGCGAAGAGCGCAAAATATGCAATATGCTCTGCAAATGGATGAATTACAGCTGATAAAACAAAAATAAGGTTATGGTTAGAATACATGTATACAAATATATTCTGCATCTATGAAATTCTTATTGAAATCCGACATCCGAATTTCATTCTCCGTACAGTGCAATTTTCTATTATTATTTTTCTTACATGTAATGGGTTCAGTAACAATGGAGGAGTGGTGGTGGGAATGGTAGCGTGAGTAGAGGAAGTGGTGGTGCAGTGCCCTGTGCAGCCAGTAATAGAGGAACTCCACTGGACCAGTATGAAGCAAAATTGTCAATATCACCCCATTTGTCCTCCAAACAGGCAGATGATGAGCCTCCTTGATATACATGAACCCCAAATAGAATAATATGCCAGTAAATATTATTTGATCATCCCTGCAAAATTTTGTCAATTTCACCACAAGTTTTATTTCGTGCTTCTCACACATAAACGCAGTCGAGGAAATAAGTATAGAGAAGTTAGGAGGGGATTTATATGTATGCGTACCAGTTTCTTTCTCTATCAACTTGCTCAAATTCGATGCTCTTATCGACTATCCTGTTGCTACCTTTTGCAGTTCGATAACGAGAAAGTGAAATCCAGAATTGGTTATGAAGCATTCTTGTTAGCAAAAATGGGAATATAGAAAAGTAAGAAAAATCCCTTTCAGCTTCCATCATGAACGAGTACGTTGCGTGAATCACCCAGGGAGCCAATATCAGATACTTTATCCACATTGAAAACGGAAACATATTATTCCAGCAGCTCAAAAGTGAGTATGTTTATACATATATACAGAGAGAGGGTGGGGGG
>CAIGRB010103031.1:0-18520 GCA_903798255.1 Fraxinus quadrangulata | reverse complement strand
AATTTTGGGAAGAACATTTGACTAGATTAAATACAACCGCTCGTGCTTGTGTTATTTAGTTTCATCAATTTTTCTAATTATTAAGGCGGTTACTAGATTAAATCCATAGCGCTTGTATTGGGTTGTTTAGTAATTAGGGTTAATTGAATCTCTTATTTTCTAATTAACTACAATTAAGTATAAATAGGAAAATAAAACCAACGGTGAATATTCAAAGTGAGAATTAATATATATTTACATCTATGATCAGTTGTGAAATTTCAATTGTAAATGTAGATTAGATCAATGTTTGTTCTTTTGATTACTTTAATTATTTTAATTTAAGTTATTCATTAGTTGATTTATTTAAAATTGTTTGCGTATAATCAAAACCCCCAAATCATCGTTTACATAGTATAAAATTATATTAATCACTTTTCATGAGATTGACTTGCTTCCACTACTATATTTGTTTTTACAAATTAAGGTTTTATTTTTTGGTGCCAGCGACAGTACACCATCTAGATTTTTCAGTAAGAAGTTTTTCAGCTTTTCCTTGGCTTCTATTTGTAGATTTCTTCCAATCAGCATATGTTTGGAGGGGTCCTGTGAGTCTACTGGGAAGCTCTCCAGTTCTTCCATATGGGCTGTTTGAGGTTCGCAATCAATGATACGTGGTCCAGCTCATCTAAACTAGCTACTTCTTCAGTAGCTCTTTCTTCTTCAGGGGTCGTTTGTTCTTCATAGATAGCCTCTTCTTCAGAGGTACGTATAACTCCAATGATGGCCCTTTCTTCAGAGGCATCCGTCATTTCGACCTTTTTCGTTTATTTTTGTGCTTCTTATTTGTTTATTTCATTCATAAAAAACTCTTTATTTTAAATATATTTGCGATTTCAGAAGAATATTGACTCTGATTGGACTAAGCCTTTGTATTTTGAAGGAAAATGACACTCTAAGCAATATTATTTTCGTCGTTTTCTAGGGTTTTTAGGTATTTTATTATTTTTTTGTATTTTCATAGAATTTTTGTTCGTTTTTCTTTTACTCTAGCTTTTCCTCGCTTATTTTTCATAATTTGTTAGAGTTTCCTTGATCGTGTATGACTGTAACTCGGTCTTCTAATCAAGGTGATTTGCAGTACGATCAGAAAATAGAATGAACTTTGCGCAAGGATTAGTACTCGACGAAATTTCGAAGAGAACGATCTCGATCCTAATCTCTTATTTGCTAGCAATTCGAATTTGGAGGAAAATGAAGTCATGGCTGGAAATCGAACTTTGAAAGAGCTTATAGCCCCTAATTTGAATCAAAAACCATTATGCATAATGTTTCCTACTTTAGAAGTAACTACTACCTTTGAACTAAAATCTGGACTAATACATCGCTTGTCCACTTTTCATGTTCTTGCAATGAAGATCCCCATAAGCATCTAAAGGAGTTTTATGTGATTTGCATGAGCATGAAACCTATGGGAGTGATTGAAGAGCAGATTAAATTAAGAGCCTTTTCATTGTCTTTGAAGGATTCGACTAAGGATTGGCTCTATTATTTACCCTCCAGAAGTATTACCACAAGGGAAGAGATGAAGATGTTGTTTTTAAAGAAATATTTTCCAAGTTCAAGGGTAGCCAACATTCAAAAAGAAATATGTGGTGTAAGACAAGACATTAGAGAATCCCTACATACATACTAGGAGAGTTTCAAAAAGTTATGCGCAAGTTTCCCCCATAGTGAGCAACTTTTCATCCAATATTTCTATGAAGGCCTTCTACCTACTGATAGGAGTATGATTGATGCTACTAGTGGAGGAGCTTTGGTAGATAAAACTCCCAAGGGCGCAAAGAGCTTAATTGCAAACATAGCAGCCAACTCTCAATAATTTGGCACTAGACTTGACCTTCCTTCCAAACATGTTAATAAGGTAAACATCTCATCCATTGAACAACAAATTACAAGTCTAACTTCTCTTATTCGTCAAATGGCTATAGGTAATATGCAGACAGCAAAGGCATGTGAAATTTATTCAGTAGTGGGACATCCAACCGACATGTGTCCAACTCTTCAAAATGAATCCATTGAACAAGTTAATGCAGCATGTGGCTTTTCGGACAACCGTAATGAATTATGATCCCTATTCGAACACGTATAACTAGGAATTGAGGGATCATCATATTCTTAGCTATGTGAATCCACAAGTAAATCAGCCCGCAACTCAAAATCGTCCATGTTTCCAGCAATATAAGCAGCCATACCCTCCTAGATAACAATCGAGCAAATATTCCAAATCAGGTATGTCGTTAGAAGACATTGTTAAGTCCCTTGCCACTAATACTTTACAATTCCAACAGGAGACAAAACAATTCAAACAAGAGGCCAGGACCAGTATTCAAAGTTTGGACAATTAAATGGGCCAGATGGCAACTATAATTAGTCAGATAGAAACACAAAATTTGGCGAAATTAGCCTCTCAGGCAATAGTGAATCCAAGAGAAAATGCAAGCGCAATCATTCTGAGAAGTGGTAAAGAGGTTGAGATTCCGATAAAGGCAGCCCTATATCATCGGAGCAGGAAAAAGGGAAAAATGTCGTTGCAGACACAAATGCTCCAAATGACAATGATGTACCAAAGCGTAAGTTTCCACCTCTTTCTGATTATAAAAAAAAAACCCCCCATTTTCCTCAAGCGTTAGCAGAATCTAGAAAATATAAAGAAAATTAAAATCTATATGAAACTTTTCGTAGATGAGAAGTAAATATTCCACTATTAGATGCTATTAAACAAATACCTCGTTATGCTTTTAAAAGAATTTTGCACAATTAATAGGACATAGAAACTTAAAGGATATGAGAAGATGAAAGTTGGGAGAATGTCTCTATAGTTATTCAAAGAAAATTCCCTGCAAAGTGCAGAGATTCATGTATGTTTACTATCCCTTATACGATATGTGACACTAGATTCGAAAAGGCCATGTTAGATTTAGGAGTTTCTATTAATGTCATGCCATATTCTTTATATACTTCTTTGAAACTTGGACCTCTGAATGAAACTAGTGTTGTGATCCAACTAGCTGATAAATCTAATGTCTGTCCTAAAGGTTTAGTTGAGGATGTTCTTGTGCAAGTTAATGATTTGGTTTTTCTCACTTATTTTTATGTGCTTGACAAGGAAAATAGTGATCGAACTGCACTTATCCTATTAGGGAGATCATTCTTAAAGATATCCAAAACTAAAATGGATGTTCATAGTGGCTCACTTACCATGGAATTTGATGGAGAAATTATTAAATTTAATATTTATGATGCCATGAAATATCCTGAAGATGATAATCATATTTATTCTATTGATGTGATTGATCATTTAGCACATGAAGCTTTTGAACTTGATGGAAAGGATGGATTGGAAGTTGCCATTAGTAAACACCTTGAGAAAGAGAATGGAGAAGTGACCATGAATACTGTCTTGCAGGAAACTGTTGCAGCATTGAATAATTTTCCAAAGTTACAGGAGTCAGGTAACATTTCTTTTTTTTGCATTGCTAGTATCTAATGAGAGGCCTTTACACTCTGTGTTGTAGGCTCATGATGCAATTGAAATTCAAAGTTTAGCAACTTCCAAGGTATTCAAGGATCCGATTTATACTGGTTGAAAAAGGAAGCATTGAGTCAAGCCAATGACAATAAATAAAAGCGCTACTTGGGAGGCAACCCAATGGACGTTCGTTCTTTTATCTTTTTATTTTTGCATTTATATTGTGGTTATTTTTGTCATTTTCTTTGCATTTCACCTTACATTGAGGACAATATAAGTTTTAATTGTGAGAGACATAGATATGATTTAGATTTATGTAGTGTTTGAGTTTGAGTTGTGTTCATATTAATGTGAGTTTAAATTTTGAAAAAAAAAAAAGAATAAAAATAAAATTTTGGAAAAAAAGTGGTGGTTTTTTAAATATTTTTGGTTGTGTATGCTATTTGCTATATTCAATTAAGTTTTTGAAGAACTCACAACATGATTGAATAAATAATTCCCCAACTTAGAGTTAATTAGTCTAGTTATTTTCTTTGATGATGGTAGTAACTGAAGTTTGTAGACAAAAATCGGTGAGATTTTGAGCCTTTAGATTGATACATCCATATCAGTCTCACTATTTTCTTTCATGAGTAATATTCTTCCATGGATTTATTTCTGTAGAACTTGCCTTAATTCTCTTCAAAACCATATTGATACATTCATGCATGAACATGATTAAAGCCATCTTTGTTATATAAGTTAGCTACCTAAGCCAAATAGCCTACCTTGTAATTAATTTTTCCTTTTGTTGAACCCCTTTAAGCTTGATTGCCTTTTTGTTTTTGTAAACCCACATTACAAGCTTTAACTTGGAAAAACAATGTCTTTACGCAAGTTATAGAGCTAGTGGAGTATTGTTTATCATTATGATATGTATGTGTGCATAAGAAATAAGTGTGGGGGTGTATGGAGTTATAGCAGGGCTATGACTGGTGAATTGGAATATCATTTTCATTTTCATTCTCAATTCACAAGTTTCATTGTTTCTATAACAAAAAAATGTTAGATAAAAAAAGAAGAAAAAAAAAGAGATGGTTGAGAAAAAAAAATATGATGGAAGAAATGACTTTAATGTTACAAATTTGTCCATAATTTCTCATAAAATGCTACGAAAGGGATTTATTTATACGGGATAGATGCAAATTGAAGGAACTACTGACTGGAGTAAAGTGCTTTACATGTTTTATATATTTGAGTTTGAGTTGATTCATGTTTGCTTCACTTGTTTCGATGGCTTTTAAGCTTCATTCCCAAACATTTCTCACCTTGACCCTAAGCCCCATTACAATCTTCAAAAAGTCTTTATGATTTGTGTTATGCATGTGATCTAATTGGTGGAGAATGAGAAGATTTGCAAGCATATGGTATATCGTCTACATTGGATTGAATTTGAGCGAAACACATACCCTTCAAATACATAAAAGTCGAGTGCTTATTTCTGTGAGGGCTTGCGTATTTGGTTTACTCCATCTTCATATGAAAATGCTTGCTAATTAATTATAAGTTGTGTGAGAATGTTTGTTCATGATATGTTATATGTTTTAAAGAGTTTGGTTGTTCTATTTTTATTGCATTACAACCTTTGTGTTTCTGAGGAAAGTAAAAATTGAGTTTTGTCTGAGAACGAGCAAAAGCTCAGTGTGGGGGAAATTTGATGAGAATGTAAAATGTTATATTTTTCATCCCTTTATTCTATACTTTTGTGATTAATTAATGTTTAAATGTACTCACTATTCTTATATTTTGATTTATGTTGCAATTGGATGAATATGGTGGAATTTAGAAGAAACAAGCGAAAATGACTAAAATAGAAGAAATATAATGTTCGGGGACTGAAATGTAAATGCTCAAAAGTTAAGTCGAACCTCGCGATGAAGATTTGAGAGTGTTAAGCATCAATTGGATGAGAAAAGAAGCCAAATGGATGAAATATAGTCAAAGTACTATCACATATCAATTCCCAGCCAAAAGAGTTATGCATCAGATTTTCGGTCTCAGTTTGAAATCCATTTTTGGCATATGAAACATTCGAACTGGAAAAATTATATTTTTGGATGATTTATAGCTCTTTGAGTTATCTTTTCAATTCATCTTAAATCTTTTCAATCGGATATTGAGAGAGAAAGATATGGCGAAAATACTAAACGTTATCTGGTAGGAGCAGATAAAGCTATGTGGTCGCATAGCTTTAAAACAATGCGGTTGCATATGTTATTTCAGGGAATTTTAGGGCCAAGTACAAATCAACTATGCGGTCAGATCCACTTCTACTATGTGGTCGCATAGAGAATTTTCGGTGCATGAAATCTAGTTTTCGAATTTGACTCAAACACTTATGGAAACATATTTCAAAATGCTTTTTAAACCCTAAAACCGTCCAGAAAAGAATGAGAGGCCCGATTCTCCATTTTCTCTTTTGCTCTTAGAATTCTTCATGAGTAGCTAAATTCTTGTACTTGGTCGAAGGAAACTGAATCCTCAGAACCAATCCAACTGTGAGATCTAAATTATTTTCATTTTTTAATTCATGTTTTGAGTGTTAAATGTTCTTCTGCACTTATTTTCATGATTCTTGCGTTTAATTACTAGGAGGCCTACTAGTTTATTATTTGTTGCAATCTATCGCTAAATTAAATATCAAATCTGTAAATATTTGATCTCTTTAATGTATGAAGAAGCTAGAGTTTAATGATTTGCTGCGTTAGAAATTATTAAATTTTGGGAAGAACGTTTGACTAAATTAAATACAACCGCTTGTGATTGTGGTATTTAGTTTCATCGATTTCTCTAATTATTAAGGCGGCTACTAGATTAAATCCATAGCGCTTGTTTTGGATTGTTTAGTAGTTAGGGTTAATTGGATCGCTTGTTTTCTAATTAACTACAATTAAGGAGAAATAGGAAAGTAATTCCAACGGTGAATATTCAAAGTGAGAATTAATATATATTTACATTTATGATCAGTCGTAAAATTCCAATGGTGGACTTCTTCTTTGTCTTTGACCCTCCCTAGTTCATTCCGCGTCAATGTCTCTGATCTTGGAAGCGTCATTTCTACTGGGGTACCTCAACTAAA
The DNA here is from genome assembly GCA_903798255.1 of Fraxinus quadrangulata. Taxonomy (NCBI): domain Eukaryota; kingdom Viridiplantae; phylum Streptophyta; class Magnoliopsida; order Lamiales; family Oleaceae; genus Fraxinus; species Fraxinus quadrangulata. The sequence continues at coordinate 11,891 of CAIGRB010103031.1, read as the reverse complement.
CATTCTTAGGCAGTTGGGTCTGCCTACGAGGAGCATCTCTTCGGAGGTGCCTATTTCTCTCTTAATTGGTACTCTGAGGGTGCCTTACAATGTCCTTCCAGCCTTCAATCATGTGGCTATAGGAGTGATGATACGTACAATGGAGGAGTGCTTCATCCCTATTTCTAGGTTCAGTGCATCGCCCCTATCTCTCCTTGTTTGGGAGAATCTTTGATAGGGTCTATTCTGGTATGTTACAGCACTAAAGTTCACTTCCTCATAGGCCAAAGTAGGCACTGCTTTTAGCATCGCTATAGCCAATGCTTGTCCGGGGTTGAGAGGGGTTAATTATCCTACCTGATGGTCCATCAAATGTAAAGTTGGGCTCATCCTCTTTGTATTTGAGGAGGGAGAAGTCCTTGGTTAGCCATGTTCCTGTGATCTCTCAATTCTTCATTAAGGATCTCACGTCTTATCATTTCCATTAAGGCATCATAACTGGTAAGGTCCTTATTTTGTACATCTCTCCAAAAGAGAGAGTTTGCTTGCCCTATTCCTGTGATCCTTCAATTCTTCATTGAGGATTTCTCGTCTTATCATCTCTAATAGAGCGTCGTAAGTAGCAGGGTCCCTATTTTGTTCATCTCTCCAGAAGAGAGAGTTCATGTCCAATCTTCTCCTTAGGGGTATTAGAGCTTCCCTATCTGTTACTTGCACACAGTAGGTCATCTATCGGTAAAGTGGGACACAAAACTTTTCAGAGACTTGTCCTGCTGTTTCTGTATATCTTGCAAGCGTTTGATAGGTCTTTCTCCTTCTTTGCTTATAGCGAAACGCTTAAACAATGTCTTTTGAAATTCAGCTAGCTCTGGATGCTCCATTCTGGTAGTCTGGTGTATCATATTTCAACCGCTCCACTTAGGGTCAAATGGAAGGCTCTACACTTTATGGTTGGGGTGGTTCTCTTTAGATTCATATGATTCTTGAAATTGTTGAGATGCTTCGCGGGATCACCTCTCCCGTCATACTTGGAAATTTTTGGGAATGTAAAGTGGTTCATCATAGGGACATTCCTAATGGCTTGCGAAAATTGTGAATTATCATCATATCGTCAAGATCACAGGACCTTTGTAGTTCATCAGAATCCTCATCTTCCCTAAATTGAGTCTCTGGGATGGATGGGAAGGTCCTAATTCACTTCTAGCCCGCTATCACTTCTCATGCCTATTTCTAGGCGGAGAGATCCGAGGCACTTTATCGTAAACAAGTTCGTCTCGTCTTTCGAACTGAAGAGGCTCCTATTTCCTATTTATAGGAATATGAGGAGGACGAACCTGCCTATTTCTAGGCACGGAGGGAGGTAGAGCTTGCCTATTTCTAGGCATCCGTAGGCTCAGCCTGTCAAAGATGCTTATGGACCTCTAGTGCAGGCCATCTGGTTTATAATTTGGGAGAAAATTGAATGGAACCTTATTAGGTCTTTCAGAGGCGTAATTGGAAAATGTATCAACTTCAACCTCCATTTCCTAGGGGGCTTCCATCCTAGTGTGATGTTGGCATCCAACCATTTGACTTTGAACCTCTACTTCTTCATGGTAGTACCCTTGTGAAGGGGTATGGAATATGTTTTCGGGGGCTGAATGCAGAGGAACTGGGTATCCTTCTTGGCCCCGCATGCTCATTAGCAGTTTATGCATAGCCATGTTTTGTTGAATTGTGTTCCTCATATTAGCGGCCATTGTGGCCACTTCTCTAGAAAGTCTTGCTGCTATCTTACCCATGTCCCTTGATCCACCTCGCCTTTCCTATTGGTGAGGTCGATGGCGAGCGACTAGGATGGCAACCTAAGGTTTCCCTTCTTCTGGGTGTCCACTCGTCCTTCGAGATGCATTTTCTTCACTATCTGAACTCATGTCAACAAGCCTTTTTTCTGACTAGATACTCCATTTCTCAAGGAACGAACTGATCTTGAACTAAATGATTTTTTCTTTGGATTTTCCACCGGTTCTTTCTTCAAGAATACCCCTTTTTCAAGGGTTAGAAAATTCCTTTCAATTCACTTACAACTGGCTTCTTCCCACAAGATTCTTGTGGTTAAAATGTATGATTTTCCACATACGACATCAATCTATTGACCCGAAAAATGTGACGCTTATGTGGACAACAGATACCGAGCCCACTCACGCCGACTCAAGCGAATTTTGAAGCGTTTTGATCAGAGCACCGATAAGAAGCGAGATGAATGTGAACGTAAGAGATGCTTTACGGCGTGAGACAAAAATGTTCAAGTACCAATGGGTGGAATAAAGATGATTGCGCTAACAACAATCACCAATCGAATACCAAGGTAAACCAATAAAAAGATCAAACTAATGTAGATGGAAAAAAGTAAGATGATATATATAGAATTTGCATGATCATTTGTATTATCAAGGATCGAGGGTTCAAGAGTCTAAAGTCCAAGAATTCAACCCTTTTTCAGTTACAAGGAGGGCCTATTTATCTTGTTTCGGCCAACGTGGTGTCTGTTGGATCAGAACTATGTGGTCTCATCTCCTGACTGAGGCTTCACATCACTGTCTATCATACAATAAATATATTGACAATGGGTTAGCCGCCCTATATAATTAGCCGTCACGTCTGGATTTCTTTATTACAAACGTTACATCAATCATTTCTAAAGATTATCTAAAGATCTTGTAAGAGATATCTTCAACTTCATAACCTTCAGGTGAATTAAAGGCCTCGAAGGAAGGTCCTCCGCGTGAAGAGCTTCGACTTCTTCCATTTCTTTATATAGGGCTTCAGATTCACGCCCTTTAGTCTTTTAGGCAATGTTTCGGCTTAAGAGTTTCAGTCTTTCACATGATTTCTTTGTATTTGAACACTGGGTCTTTGTTGACTTTTCTGCCCACGTGAATTGCTACATGACACTTTGACTTTAGTCTCGATGGTGAGACGTAACAGTTATGATAGTGTATGTCAGGTTCGTGTTGAAAGTGGGTTGGGAAAACATATATCCTTGTATTGTCTTCCATGACTCCAAAATATATATTTTTGTACTCTGAATGTACAAGAAATGTTCGTAATGAAAATGAGCTCTTCTACTAGCAACTTCCTACACAAAAGCAAATTTCAAATGAAAATGTGTTATTTGTAAACAATGTTGCCATGTAATTGTGCTTGATTGAATTCGGAATTTTAAAATAGTTGAATGAATTTTGAGCAATGACTCAAGAAGAGCTCTAAAGTTGGAAGTATTTGTTTTTTCGATTTCGTAGACAATATATTTTGTAGTCTTGTCCACTTACGTTGCTATACAATTGAAATGCATCACACGGTTTCCTCTTATTGTTAAGTATTGTTTTAGATTCATTGTCCAAAATTAGAAGTTACTTTCTCTCTACTGTTTGTTTTGTGAATATTTGTTGTGGTTTGTAATTATATAATTATATTTTTATTTTTTATGAGATGTAACTGAAATTAGTTTAAAGTGTAATTAGAATCATAACTATATTTGTTTGTGGATTATTATTAGATAGAAAATTAATTTATCCGTTGAAAGGAAAACAAGAATTGAGAAGAGGCGATGTTAAATTACTAATAGATCCCATTCACAAATATTCTTTGAAGAACGAATTTTATAATGTGGAATTTGGTTGTGGTGTTAATTGTTGGTGATGTTTGGTAATATTTGAGGTGAAGGTATTATTTATAGTCATCGATTTGAGTTGAAGGTGGTAGTAGTGGTGCATTGGAGGTTATGATGTTGGTTTGCGCCGTGTTTAGATTTGTTTGTGGTTATACTCTGCGATCAAGTAATTGTTTATTGTGACTGTTTGTAACCAATTGTGTTAATTGTGACCAATTATAACTTGATTACATACCGTCACAGTTAAATTGGCATGATCACAAACAGTTACATTGAAGACAAATTTGATCACAATTAGTCACACTCAAGACAAATTTTGGCGCAATTAGTTAAAGATAACACATGTTAGCGACTTGGTTGCATACATTCATAAATTAGACGATCACATACAGTCACACTAAATACAATTTTGGTTACAATTAGTTATAGATAACACAAGTGACTTGATTACATATAGTTACAAATTAGACAGCCACATACAGTCACGTTGACATATTTGGTTACAGTTGGTCACATATAACACAGGTTTGGTCATAGAAAAAAAAATCTATTTCAAATAACATAGTTAGTCACAAATTTGGGGTGATTTCATGGGGTAAGGTGTAATCTCCAAAAAAACGTTTTAAATTTTTTTATAAGGTTGGGATGAAGTATTAAAGGTAGGGTGGGGTGGAGGTGGAGGGAGGTGGGTTCGGGGAGGGTGTAATCTCCATAGAAGATTTTTAATTTTTAAAATTTTTTTACAAGTTGGGGTGGCATGGAGTAGGGGTGAGATGGGGTGTAACATCGAGAAAAGTTTTTAATTTTTAAAAAACATTTATAGGTGGAATGAGTGGGTTCTGTGGGGTGGGGGTGAGTGGGTGGAGGTGGTTTTGTGTGGGGTGTAATCTTTGTAAAAAAAAATTTAAGTTTTGGAAATTTTTTACAAGTTGGGATGGAGTGGGTTGGTGGGTGTGTGAGATATTATTAATTGATATATTATTAATTTAGTGGGATTGAGTGGGTGGTGGGGTTGCTTTTAATTGGGTGGAGATAATTAATTCCCATTAATTATGCATTATATATACTTGAATTTTGAAATTATTTGACAAGTTTGTTAGTTTTGAAATGTAATTCTTATATGTAGAAGTTTTGTATTATTCTCTTTATTCATTATATGGTTGGATTCGAAATAAGTGTATAAAACAAACTTATCACTACACTTCATGCTTTTATTAAAATTAGAAATTGAGGTTTTTAATAACATGTTTTCACTATTCATCATCCTCATCCTATTACTAATGGCACTGATGAAAACAGAGCATACTGTGAGAAATCTCTAAATTTAGGTGTGAGGTATAAATTCTGTTAGACACATGGTGCTGAATTACATGTGAAATCGGTATATTCCTTTGTATTTATGTATAATGATTAATGAAAAGCTGTGTAACGATTGATGAATTAGATTAGCTGAGTGAGCTGAAACTTTTAGCAAAGAAAACTCTTGAAATTTGATTGATTACAATAAAAATCATGCTAATATAATGATAATTATGACATTATGAAATCGCTAAAAGTGATCTTCTCAGCGTCAATGCTTAGCTTAGAGGTAACATGACACACAATTAATTGGTGAATAACTTCATAGTAAGTCTCAAGAATTAAATGATCTACAAATTAATTGATATTGCATGTTATCGATGCTTAGGAGATCATTTCTATTGAAATCGTCAATATTATACAACGCTATCATGACAACGATGTATGAACAAACACAATATGAAACAACAATAAAAATTGATGCGTGTAGAAATGATTGTTATTAAATTGCCCTTTTCCTAATCCAAAAGATCCTGCATACTGTATCAAATTTATTTGAAAGTTCTATTCCAAATTCACGTTTTCCTTGTAATGACTAGCAGATGTATGAAGATGATCAACTACAGCAAAACTAAAAGAACAACGTAGGGTTCTTTTTCAAGTTGATATCAGTTAAGACCATTAACAAAAATTGGACACCATCATTTACCAATCGCAGTTCTCTTCAAAACAACAAATTACAGATGTTAATACCTATCAAAAATCAGTACGATTACTTGTAAACTACTAACTAGAATTACAGAAAATAATGTCTGAGCCCTATTTTATAGGGAAGATAAATTTTGTGATGATGATTTTTTTGAAGAATGTGTGGTAAAAAAATAAGGAAATTTTTTGAATTTACGTATAAAATTATTTTATTAGAGAATGTGTAATTGAAAATGAGTTTAAAAAAAATTAAAAAATGAGGCTCAAACAAGGGAGAACACCCCGTCACAATCATGTGTCCAAATTTCTTACTAATGTACGAATATAGTTCAATCAAGAGTGATATTTTTTAATATAACGACATTATTTGTTATTCTATATATATTTCACTCATTCTTGTCAACCCACATCCCCACTCCCAAACCCTCAATAAACTGTCCAACAAAATCCCCAAATAATTTTTCCACTAATTTATGCTGCCATGAAGCAAAATTTTCTTTCAAAATTGCCTACGTTAGCAACTAGTCCATGTTGGTAACGCGTAAGTCTATTTTACTAGAGATTGTAGTTTGATGTGTGACAATTTCAAGCACTAAATTGCCACACAAGTCGCACTCCTATGCACACGACGCAGTACAGTACCCACATATGTTTACTCCAGCCTTCATCAATCGTGAACCCATAACTAATTTAGACATTGCCAATCACAAATTTGACCTAACATGAGTATATCTATTGAATTCTTATACAACTATAAAGATTTAGATATCTTTTGCTTAAAAGATATATATCTCTCATTTTCTCTCTCGAACTTCCTTGTTAATTGAACGAGAGATTGACTTGTTAGAATTATAGCTAAGTTTCACTATTTATGCATATAAATGTATCCCAATTTCACAAATTCTAGATAATATATAGTGAATATGGATTTGGAACAATAAAAATAACAATCAATGATAAAAATCTACTTTATATGGCAAAGTTAGTTTCATATATTATAAGAATATGTTTGCAAAAGTAAAACTATCAATTAAAAGTCAAACGTGGAAAAAGAACATAATAAAGTAAATTATTTGAGATATGTCAATATTTTCTCGATTAGAAGAGTTAGAGCGCTTCCATACTGGAGTCTCGGACATAAATTCTTCAATTCCTTCGCTCTGTACCAATGATGGAGTCTCAGTCATACTAAAATTCTTGTTTCCATTGTTTGTATAATTTGTATCATCATTTCCATTGCCATCATTTTCATCACAATATAGATCAAGATCATCAAAATGTAACTCATCAGAAAATAGTTTTAAATTTCAACATTACATCATATACACTTTAATAAAAAGAAGAAACAATAGCATCGGTCAAACAATTGCCATCATTTTTATCATTTTGCATAGTACATACACCCAAATCACGACGAAATGTCCCAAATTCATCTATATATAATCAAAATATAATTCTAGTAAAAGAAAGCAAAATCTTAAAATCAAAAAAATTACAAAATGATGAATTTTTTTATTTAAATAACATTATTGTTGTTGCAATCATAAATTGTAGTGAACATAAAAAAGATCATTAAGCTTCCGGTGCTCGAGTCTATTTATCTTTTTAGAATGAATATGTTCAAACATACTCCAATTTCTCTCGCAGCCTGAAGAACTACACATTTGACTTAATACTCGAATTACAAGTGTTTGTGGATTTGGTACACTACTACCAAAACAAAGAGGAAATAAAATAGAAGTATGTTATATAAACTAAAATTTGAATTATATAACATAATAAAGTACATAACATGAGAATTAAAATTTACCAAGAGCCATTCTATGACGATCAGCTACAATAGATAAACGTCCAAAGTTACCATGTGTTGGCATAAATAGTCTTTATCTCACTAGTCAATTTGCTTCTTAAATTAGGTGGACCATAAGCATATCTCTCGATTACATCTTAAAGTCCCAAAATAGTTTGTTTATGATTTTCTATATTAGGATTATTGTATTGGAAAGAAGGGTTTAACCAATATCCAGCATAATAGGAGTTCTTACGCAATTGATTATCCATCGATTTTGAATAATTTGCAAATAAGGAGCAATTCTATTCTTCCTTCTTTGAAATCTGCAATCCATCTCACTTTTTGCCACATGAATAGCTTCATTACAAGTAGCCCATCGAAGGCTTCTTATCATTATCGACAATCTGTAGAACACGAACGAGGGGCTTAATAATGGCCCAATAGTAGCACACACTTTCCAAAACACGAAATCAAGTACATCATCGACAAATTTTTTCCTTTACATTCCTTTGCATATGCTGATAAAGTCCATTCTCTAGATGTTTTCATTGCTCTTAATGGATCCTTTTGGGCCAATATGCTTTGTAGAGTTCTTTTACATTGATTTGTCCAACCATCTACTATAATTGTACAACTAGTCGTCTTCCACGTTGAACGATAGCTTTCAACATAATTATGTACCTCCTCGACATTTGTAGCCAACAAATAACCACGAAGACTATGAAACTTCGAACCTATATAGCCAGGGCACATGTTAGCTATGACATCTATGCTTTGTATAATATACAGAATTTACAGCATTGAAAGGAATACATAAATCAATCATCCATTTCGATAAAGTGAGATCACTTTTCTCTATAGCTTCTTTGCTCTGAAGAACAATTTTGATAGTAGGTTGGTTACCAGGTCCTGTTGTTGACATGAAATAAGAATCAATTCTTTTTTGTTCTTCTAAATGTTTAGCTCCCATTCTTTGATTTTTCTCAATAGCTATACAATTTCCTTTAGAACTAGGAGGGATGATCTCTTGAACATCATCATCACCAAAATCTTTGTACATTTGCTCTTCTTATTCTCGATAATAACATCTATGTGGGTTATACTCATCAAGAACTTTTTGCGTTTTAGCTTATTTGCAGCAAAGATGTTCAGTACTTTTTTCATTTTAAATCTAATACCAGAAGGTACTCTACGACAAGATTCCACATCATCTTTTAATCCTACTAAGTGTTGTTCGACTCGATTAATACCACTTTCAGCAAAAGTCTTCCCACAATACAAGCAAACAAGCCTTTTTTTATATTTTCATTAGTACCAGCTTCTAAAACCTCTTTGCAATGGCCCCATGCTATATTAGTTCTTCCTCTATCACGATTCTTTGGTGAAGAACTATGCAGTGTACTATTATCACTAGTGAACTATACAAAAAAAAAAAATTCAATTACAAACATTTATGGTCTGTTCTCTTTACCCTTTTCAAACCATTTTCTGTTTTTTATTTTCTAAAATAGTGAAAACGCGTTCTCTTTCTTATTTTTGAAAACGCATTTTTGAAAATGAAAAAATAACACTGAAAACACAAAACTTGCAAAAGCACGTTTTGACAAAACTGAAGCCAAAACACGGTACTTTTGCCCAAACACGGAAAATGAATTTCCCACTTATCCCCTCTCTCTCTCTCCCCTCTCTTCCTCTGGGATAATCCTTTCCTCTCTCACAAAATCATGATCCAAAATTTCGTGGAGCTCCCCCTGCCAAATCTGTGGGTTTTCTACGTGCTGTTTCAATCAGGTTTCCCTATGGTTCTTTGCTTGCTATATTCTTTGTCGTCTTTGCTTGATGTTCTATATTATTTTTGTTGGGTCAGATTTCGTATCTGGTTTTTTAATTTGTGTTTGAATTTATGACTTTTTGTGAGGTTTGGAGTGGATGGTTGTTTAAGAATTGAATTTTGAGTGTGGATTTGTCAATTGAGTTTTGTGAAGGAAATTGTTGCAAGAGCTTGGGTAGCTCTTAAAACTGATTTGTTAAGAGAGGTTCTTGGATAGAATACAAGTCACCTTTAAAATTTGGTTTGTAAAGGGATGGTGCTCAATGTGTATATTTATAAGCCCACAAAATGGGGCTTACAAGAGGGATTTAGTTGTTACAAAATCTTGATTGTGGTTGTAAACTTTGAATTTATGGCGAATATTTAAGCTGTTCTGACTATAATGTGACTAAAATACTATATAAAAATTCTTGAATCAACAATATAATGTGAATAAAATACTTGAGAAGTTTGTCGTGTTTGATTCTAGATCTGGTAGGCTAACTCTTGCAAATCACTTTAAAACTTATGAATTTTATCTCAGAACACAAGATGAAATAATAATAATAATGGCTAAAATACCATATAAAAATGTTGTATGGTTTGTGATGTAACTTATAATTTATTTAAACGTGATTTAGGTTATGGTATAAGTGTGCTTTAGATTCATGGCTAGTCCTGATGAATGTCACTGGTAAGCACTAAAATGGTTGGTCAAATACTTAAAATGAACTACAGGTTTGGGGCTGATATAGAAAAAGTAAGGAAAGAGTAACTATAAAGGGTAACACTGATTCTGATTTTAAAGGGAATAGATATAATAAGATATCAATTTCTATATATATTACAAATTTGTGCGTGTTTCAATTTTGCAGAGGAGGAAAAAAAAATAAGATTGGTTGGGTAATGCATGAATTCAAATTAGAGGGCAAATATTCTATGCAAAATCTAACCAAAGTAGATTGGAAAAATAATAAGCCAAAGTTCACACAATTTTACACATGCGAATGCTATATATTTGTATCATTAATAGGTTATCTCTGTTTTCCATTTTAGCATAAAGCTGAGTATTGTTTAGCAAATATAATCTGCATCATCACAGTTTAGATGTACAAATACTTATCCTTTTTTATTTGTATTCACTTTTGTAGTTGATGGTATTGTTCAATTCATACTATGCATTTCTTCTTATATTAAAAACTTGGTAGAATTTAATGGGAAAAGGAAAGTAAAGATATCTTTGTACAATGTTATTAAAATCAATGCATGATATATCATAATGAAACTCAAAAAGAAATATAAAACAAATTCAAAATTGCAAAAACAGATGTCCACTTTTAGAAACAGCAAGTGATTTCTTAGAGGAACCCAATGTTGAACTTAGTGCTTATGGTTGATATATGTTTCTAAACTGCTTTTTTGAGGATTATCTTTAGCAAATATTGCCAGTGAAGGAAGATTTAGTATGCAAACGACTATAAAGAAGGACAAAAGTGTCACATTTGATAATCAAACATAATTTTTTTCTGTATAAACTATATTTTGGGAATATGTGGAATTTGTTTGAATTTGTTACTTGCTTATATAAGTGATTTGCTTATGTTTTTTAATTATTAATGTCAATTTCCTAGTCTTAAGCTACTAAGATGATGAGAAACCAAAATACTGGATAGTGTGATTTTTACTTAGAGTTGATGTAGGATTGACTTGTACTTATAGAATGACTTATACATTTCGTGATAATTTGATTTATATTGAATATAGAACATAGGTGGTCACAGAGTTCAAAATAAGAAACCAATATCATGGTCGGATGAGAATGAACACGCTTTTATCGAAATCCCTTACGAGAAAGTGAAATCAAACGAATTGCAATGTTCCACATTCATGAAAGACGAATGTGGCAGAATCAATGAAACCATGGTAGCTTCAACAAAAATGGACTACGGCATAGATAGATTAATGAGAAAGTGGAACCGCTTACGTAAGATTCATCGCATGTTCTCAAAACTTTTGGGACATACAGGTGTTACATGGGATCCAAATACCAACAAAGTTAATGCTGCACAGGAAGTTTGGTAACACTTTTATAAGGTATAAATATTTATTAAAGAATATTTTCGTCATTAGTTTTTTATCTTATCAATCGTACCCTTTTCTAATGTGGCTTCTTTTTTAAATGTAGATTAACAAGTCGAATTACAAACTGTTCAAAAAGGAAGGATGTAAGCACTACCACACTCTTGGGGAGATTTTTAGCGGGACTACAACTACTGGAGGATTAGGCAACGCCTCCACTCACCTTCCAAACACATCAGATGAAGAAATACAGCTAGAAGATGATTGTTGAACAAGGGAGTGCATGTATGTATGGAAAATGATGATGAAGTCGATGAGGTTTCAAATATTCGTCGACGTGAGGAAATTGGTACATCAGGTGAACGTCGACATAAGGAATCTAAGATCAGTAAAAGTGATAAACTCGAGGCTTGCATGGCACAATGGTCATCTGCAGTTAGTATGAGGAATGAAGAAACTGAACTTAGAATACAATACCTAAAAGAAAAGCTTGCAAAGATACAAGGAAAATCATGTAATCAACCGGATGGTGAAGTTAGTAGTCCGGATCCTTATTCAAATGTTATATGCAT
>CAIGRB010103021.1:0-15594 GCA_903798255.1 Fraxinus quadrangulata | reverse complement strand
AAGAATTAAATCAAGTGAAGATTCAAATTTAATTTTTTAGGGGTTAAAAAGAGAAGGCTAAAGTATAGATTTATCAAGAAATCATGAAAGAGATTCAACATTTCAAAATTCATTTTCATCTTCTCAATTTATCAAAAATTCGAGTTATGTTTTTTCACTTAACCCATGTTTGTCTACCATTAATTTAAAACACTGTTTGCTACGGTAAGATTCTCCACCACACATTCATCCAATAAAATATTCTACACACAAACCAATAAAGTTATTTCAAATTCCAATCACACATTCTCCAAAAAATATTATTCATTACTCAATTTTCCTCTCAATAATAGGAGACAAACAGTCCCTTAAATATGATTTCTTATAATTTCGATATGTTAGACTAGTTTTATATATTGTTAGAATGAGATGAACACTTATTATGATATTTTTAGTTTTAAATTAATTATTTTGATTTTAATTTGATTTGATTTGTGAATATTTATTATCGTTATTATCATTTTTTTCAATTGTTTGATCACTAATTGAATTATTAGTGAATTTTATTGTTATTGAGAGATACAATAGAGTTTAAGCACAATATAATAAATATTGTAAAGTTCGATAGAGGATATAGATATACCTCTATATTTTATATAATTTCAATAGGTGTTCTAGCATTTATTAATGCATTTATCATGTTTACATATTTCATCGAGAGATATAAGGGTTACATGAGGGGAATTGATTTGATCGCTATTAAGAAAGACTTTCAATTAAATTAAGAATACTGACCATCATGAATGATTTCAAATTGTCATTTTAATTGTTACACTAAAAATGAAATAATAAGGGATATTCAACATCTTAGCAATACATCTCACATATTTGAAAAACACATTTATTTACTTTCATTAGTTTAATTGATAATTTAGGGATTAATATAGGGAGATTCAACATCTTAGCAATACATCTCACATATTTGAAAAACACATTTATTTACTTTCATTAGTTTAATTGATAATTTAGGGATTAATATAAAAAAAAAATATTTGTTTGTTATTCGATTAAAGTTATAATTAATTTTATTTCGATCAAATACATAGTTCTCATAGATTCGACACTCTATTTATCATTATATTATTTGACCACATTCTAATGCATTTGCGGGTTTTCAAAGGAGGCAATGGGGGGACCTGACCTACTATTGGTGATTAACAACTGTATGTAGTTATGCTGAGAAATCTAAACCATGTTCTTGGCCTTATCGAGAAGAAAATGTGACAGTGGTCCGTGAACCTAGCTTCCACGCAATATATGTTATTACATGTGGAGCGATAAACTTCAATCGACGTTAAATCGGCGAAGATGAATGAGGAACAATTGTCAAGATTGAGAGACCCGAGATTACTTTTCCAACAAGATCTGAGCTCATAGTGAAAGTTGAGATGGAAAAGCCACTAGAGCTTTAGGGAGAATGTAATAATAATATCTTGCACACTCCTAAAGTCCAAGCCACCATTCTCTGTTTGGAGGAAAATGTTATTGAACTTTCTCCAATGCAAGAGGCGTGCCTGATATGATACTAAGAATTGCAATGAAATCTGACAATTATACTCTTTAGCTTCTTCAAAACAACCTTGGGTTGTGTTGCTGTAAAACATTCAAAAGACTCGTTAGAATGTGGATCAAGAATTATATATTAAAATTAGACAAACACGTCATGTGCCCTTTTCTGTGGGAATATATTTTTTGTGTTTCACGAATACAATACTTGATAAGAAAGAAAAATAATCAAAGAATAAAATGTAAAGACATATTTAGTATGGAGTGTTGACATGATTTAGCAAGAAAAGATATGAACACTACAGCAGATTTTATCATTTGTCTTATTCGATCTATTGTATCAAACATAAATCTTTAAGCATTTTTAAGACGAATCTTACTATATTACAACTCTCTTTGTTAGAACGACACATTTGTTTTACATAAACCTTAATTGTCGTAACAATTTTTTTATGAAGATACTCCATAATTAGCAAACATTATCAATTGAAGAATAAAGGTTTCATGAAATCATTGCTTCTATTCACCGTCCAAATTTCCTTGGTTTGGGCATCATGTTACCCACGTTAGTAAAAATTTAATAGACATGGTACATGTGATAATATGATGGTGAGCTATAAATATGTGCAATATCACTTTTTAAATTGGTGATTTGTGACTAAATGATTTCATGAAAAAGTTTAATCTTATACTTAGAGAAAAATTCGAGCAATTATCAAAGGCGGATTTGCCACGCTATTATCAACATCAAAATTCAAGACTTAATCGAGCATTAACAAAATTAGATTCTCATAGCGAGACGCTTCAAAATGATGCTCTGCAAAGTACGAGGAAGCCCTATTTGTTATAATATTGAATCAGCAACATGGCAAGAGTGTATATAAATTTATTTAAATAAATTTCATTTATATGTAGGTTATATTTTCATCTATCGAATATCAATAGCATATAAGTTTCAAATTTACTATCTAGAGTTGACTTGAGGACCTACTTATTGAGTGGTGTTCAACTTTTTTATGAACATCGCAACATAATTTTTTTGACCTTATCTTTGTATGGTTACATTTTCCAAATTTATATACACGTATACTTTTACGAAATAATTATTTCAATCTCTAAATTAAGACTTGATTTGAATAAAAATTGACTTTTTAGTAGGTTTTAATAAAAATTAATAAAATATATGATTGAAAATAATTTATTTTTAAAATTAAAATTTTAAAAAAAGTGGATCAGATAGAACATGGCCGCACGACAAATGGAGGAGAAATTCTAGTGATTTATTATTAGCCTGCATAAAGGACAAAAAAGTACAAATTATTTTCCTTACGTGTCAGATTTTAAGACAACCTAGGAATTTGTGATGTTCTTTAGCCACGTTTCAAGCTGTAATCGGGCAGTTGTAAAGACCGTTGAGATTGATTGGTCCGCTTTAATGGTATCCATATTTAAGTTTCAAGGACATGAAAATTGTGTCACAATTATTACGACGTTATGGTCAAATATGATTTAGTCTCTTTTTTCTTTTTTTCATCTTCCCATTGTGCCATGCCAAATATTGTACGTCAAGAAATATATATACTTATTTCATGTCTTTTCTACTTTTCTAAAACACCACTGAAAGTATTTGGTTTTTATTTTAAATGTTTAGTAAGCAAATTATAGGAAATGCTTAAAATCTTGGATAGCCAAAAAGTACTTTCTTCTTCTTAGCTAGGTATAGCCATGACAATTGAGCTGCGCCGGTTTAGATAGCCTAACTTCAGGCTCTATTGGTTGTTCAATGAACCTAGTTGAGGGGCTCATTGACCGAAAAGAGAGTTCAAGCTCAATTCATGAGCTCGGCTCGTGCGAGGCCAAACAGAATGACTCGGGAGTATTTTCTAAAATTTTCTTCTAAAAGAATCATGCTGCAAAAAATGTAGCCTTCCGATATTTTGCAAGTTGCTTGACTTCACTTTCGAGTCGATTTGAAGGACGAGTTCATGAACCTACTTTTCGAGCTAGCTCGCAAGCCGCCTTGTAGAGTTGATTCAAGCTCATTAGCACGCTCATACCTTCGCCATGACTGCTTATGAATGAATTGCGAAAAGTGACTTAAAGTTTGAAGTCATATAATACTCACATAGTATTAGATTGTATTAGATTATATGATAGACAAAATCTGCACTTATTTTATGTATTAATGTTGACTGCTTATACATCTTCCTAATTTTAATTTACAAAGGCTAATATTTAAATTTAAAAGTTTTCTATGAACATCGTGAGCATGTGAAGCTAAAATATGGAAAATTTATACACTTGCAATATAAAGTGATTACTAGACACGAGAAAAGTAAGACATGTAATAGTCAGGCATGGTTGTTAAACATTTAAAATAAATAATTCTTTTTAAAGCAAAATAGATTATTAATTGTAGTGTTGAATATAAAATAATATAATTAAAAAATAAATTTATCCCATCAAAATTAAACTTTTAGATTAGGTAGACAATCAAAACCCATCGTTTTATGTTATAATGCTTTTAATATTTCTCGACTCTAATTTTGCCCTTTATAGGTAAATAATAGATAGACATCCCTATAGGATATTTGTATTGCTCGACAATAGATTTGAAGCGAATTTAAGTAATTTAAGACAAATTATGCTTCTTGTATACAAGTTGAAATGGACCATTATTCCCTGAATTCCTTCTTATTGTAAATGGGGTTAACTTATTCTCCTTGTCAACCATGCTTAAACGGTATTGAATATAACAAGTTGGTTGTGTTATGAATTTGGATCGCAAGATAATGATGATAATGAAATAAATAAGAAAAATGAATACCAAAAATTACATGAAAATCCAATACAGGAAAAAAACTACGGGCATAGGATGAGAAATTCACTATAATTAAAAGCTGTTGTGTTTACAAGATCTCAATGTACTCAATTGAAATTTAAAACTCTCAAAATGTTGTATGAATCTCTCTATATTATGTTTCTCTACAAAAGTTGTGCTATGTATATATATACATCTTAGAGAACAAGTTGTAGAAAAATATGAGTCCAAAACCGTGTCAAAAAATAAAAACGGGCATGGGCCAGACAAGACGTCGCTCGAGTGACATGCGGGCGAGAGGCGGGCGACAGCCTCGTCGCTTGAGCGACAAGGTAGCACCAAGCGAGCGACCAAGTTTCGGATTGTTTTTCACTGGGCTTGCTCGAACTTCTAGTTAGCGCCAGCGAAAATGTGGTAATTTTTTCCTCCATTCCATAATTTTGATCTCTTCAAGACCACTTCAATTTAGACTTCAATACCCACTAGAATTAGGTCAAATCACAACAAATCTTCAACTTGAACCAAATTCCAACACAAAAAATTTCAAGTCACGACTACATCAATAAACACCACTACTTCTCTTCCAGACAAACCACAATGGACTAAATCAATGACAAACACCTACTAAGTTCAAGCAATGTTCAAACTTAGCAATAGGAAGTTGCTTTGTTATCATATCAGTAGGCTTATCCTTGGTATCAAACTTGTTCACTACAATATCACCATAATTAATCACATCACGCATAAAATGATACCTCAAATTAATGTGCTTAGTCCTCTTGTGAACATCTGATCCTTAGTCAAGAAAATTACACTCTGACTATCACAGAATACTGTAGACATCTGCAAGTCTTCACTGATTTCACCAATCAATCATCTCAGCCACATAGCCTTCTTACATGCCTCTGTAATGGCCATGTATTCTGCTTCTGTTGTAGACAAAGTTACTGTATTTTGCAAAGTAGTTTTCTAGTTGATAGCACAGTCTCCAAGGTTAAACATATACCCTGTATGTGATATCCTCCTATCAAGATCTCCTACATAATCTAAATCTACATACCCAATGACTTCATCTGAATTTCTACCAAAATGCAAACAAGTATTAGAAGAGCCCCTCAAGTATTTGAAGATCTACTACATTGTTTTCCAATGTTCATTGCCAAGATTTGCCATGTATCTGCTAACTGCATGTGTCAAATCAGGTTTTGTACAAATCATAGTATATATAAGTGAACCAACTATACTGGAATAAGGAACTCGAGACATGTAATTAATGCCTTCATCTGATTGAGGACATAAGTTAGATGATAATTTAAAGTGGGTAGCCAATGGAGTATTAACAGCTTTCGCATTCATCATATTGAATCTTTTAAACACATTCTCAATGTACCTATTTCGACTCAAATACAATATGTTAGTCTTTCTATCCCTTAAAATTTTCATACCAAGAATCTTCTTTGCTACACCCAAGTCTTTCATATCAAACTCTTTGCTAAGTTGAAACTTCACTTTTCTGACCTCTACTTTATCTTTGGCTTCTATGAGCATATCATCAATATATAATAATAAATATATAGTGGATCCATTATCTTCATTTCTGAAGTACACACAACTATCATAATTACATGTGAAGAAACAATGAATAGGCATGAATGAATCAAACAGCTTATACCATTGCCTCGATGACCGCTTTAGTCCACACAATGACTTTTTCAACAAGCATACACAGTTTTCTTTCCCAGAGACTGTGAACCCCTCTGGTTGTTGCATGTTGATGCTCTCCTCAAGTTCTCCATATAAGAATGTTGTCTCGATATCCATTTGCTCAAACTCTAAGTCATTTTTAGTCATCACTCCAAGTAAAGTCCGGATGGAACTCTGCTTCAAAACTAGTGAGAACACGTATGTAAAGTCAACACTTGGAATTTGACTGTTGCCTTTTGCCACCAATTTAACTTTGTATCTAGCATCTTCAATCCCTGGTATACCTTCCTTTCTTTTGAACACCATTTGCAGCAAACAACCTTTTTACTTTTAGGTAATTTCACCAAGTCCCAATTGTTATTTTTGCTCAATGACTCCATCTCCTCTTGCATAGAAATCATAAATTTGCTAGAATCACTGCAACTGGCTGCCTTTTAATTTATAGCAGGCTCCTCAATGGAATCAATATCTTCAGCCACACTCAATGCATAAGCTACCAAATCTACTTCCACATACTTCTATGGATGTCTAATCTATCTATGAGGTCTATCCTTGGCTATTGAATACTGTGGTGTTGTTGGTGTAGGTAAAGTAGGCAAAATATAACTGACTGTCAATCCCAAACAGGACTGATCTGTAGTAAACTGTTTTACAATCTCTGATTGTTCATCTGAACCAATTTCCAACTCCACTTGATTTGAATGATTCTGGTTCTCAATTTTATTAGAATCCCTAAGAGGTGAACCATGAACCATAGCAAGCTCATCAAATATTATATCCCTATTAACAACCACTTTTCTAATCCCACGACACCACAATTTATACATCTTCACACCTGATTTATAATCAAGAAAAATGCACTTTCTAGACCTAGGCTCCAACTTCTCATTATCCACACGAGCATAAGTAGGACATCCAAAAATCTTCAAATCAGAATAACAAGAAGGTTTAGAGACCATACATCTTCTGATGTCTTTTTATCAATGGCATTTGAGGGTGAGCGATTAATCAGAAAACAAATTATAGAAGCAACTTCAGCCCAAAAAGTTTTAGGCAACCCAGAATTTGAAAGCATACAACGAACATTTTCTATCAAAGTTCTATTTATCCATTCTGCCACACCATTCTGTTGAAGAATTCCAGGTATTGTCAAGTATCTCAAGATACTTTCAACCCTACAGAAGCTATTAAATTCATTTGAACAAAACTCCAATCCATTATCAGTACGTAGACATTTTATCTGCCTTTTAGTCTGCTTTTCTACCAAAGTTTTCCAATCCTTGAAGATCCTAAATACATTACTCTTCTACTTCAAGAAAAATACCCAAATATTTCTGAAAAAATCATCAATCGCCATCAACAAGTAATAATGACCTCCTTTTGATGGTATCATGGCCGGTCTCCAAAGATGGAATGGATATATTCAAGTGCTTTCTTCGTGTTGTGTCTTCCTTTCATGAATCTAACGCTCTTTTGTTTCCCGAAAACACAATGCTCACAAAAATTTATTTTGATGGTCTTCTGCCTATCAAGAAGTCAACAATCAGCTCTAATATGCCCCTTCTTCTTACAATAGTAACATGTCTTCTCAGCGTGTCTAGATTTCGATCTGCACCTCATATTTCTACCAAGATTCCTATCTTGATTTCTCTCATGCACAACCAAGCCTTCAGCATAATTTTCAGATCCTCCAGCAAGAGACCTCTTCTTCTTCTTAGATAGTAAAGTATCATAGACCTCTTCCATAGTGAGAGTATCCCGACTTAGATAATTATATCACTAAAAGTCACATATGATGGTAACAACACAACAACTCAATGCCAACTTCTTCTCGTCATACTTAACTTCCAATATCTATAAATCGGCTAGGATTTCTTTGAACATAGTTAAGTGATCATAAATGATGCACTTTCAAACATTCGGTGAGAATACAAGCGCCGTTTCAAGTGTAGCTTACTGGTCAAGCTCTTTGTCATGCAAAATTGCTCCAACTTCAACCACAACACAGCAGCACTTCTCTCCTTTAGAATATCCTGAAGAATTTGATTTGAAAGATGTAGATAAATTTGAGATTCGACTTTTCGATCCCTAAGCTATTTTTTACCCTGCATCCAGGTAGCAGACATCATATTAAAGCCAAGCAAGACTTCTTTTAATCTATCTGCATTAGAACCGTTCGTATCTTCACTTGTCATAAGGTAAATCTCGTGTTTCTATCCAACAACGGGATATCCTATTTCATTGTCGCCGTCCAAAACAATCAAACTCGCTCTAATACCACTTGTTATGAATTTAGATCGCAAGATAATAAAGATAATAAAATAAACACTAAGATTCACGTGAAAACCTATGGATAGAGGAAAAATCTACTATAATCAATAGCAGTTGTATTTACAAGATCTCAGTGCACTCAATTAAAATCTAAAACTCTCAAGATATTGTATGAATCTCTCTCTATTATGTTATATTCTATTTTTCTATAACAGTCGTGACATATATATATATATATACACAAGCACACATACATAAATCCTAGAGAACAAGTTGTAAAAGAATAGGAATCCAAAATCGCGTCAAAAAATGAAAACGTGCATGGGCTGGACAAGCTTGTCGCTCGAGCGACAAGGCAAAGCCAGCGAGCGACCAACTCTCGGGTTGTTTTCTACTGAGCTCGCTCGAGCATCTAGCTAGGCCAAGCTAGTGAAAACATGGCGACTTTTTCCTCCAATCCATAATTTTGATCTATTCAAGACCATTCCAATTTAGACTCTAATACTCACTAGAATTTGGGTCAAACCACAACATGTTGGTTAATGTGGGTAGGGAATTAAATAGATTTTAATGTTAATATGTCTTCAAGAGACCGTGCCTCGTCTAAGAATATAAATCTTGAAATTTAATTACTTATCTGAACTTTTAAACGGTTTGAATTGTTTGTTGTGGTTAACATAATGTTATAGACGGCAAAAGATCCCTATGCAAGTTTTGTCACTACCGATTTGTAAAAATTATAATCTTAATAAGTGTTTAATGAAAAAATAATTTCAATTTATGTGCATGTTGAAGCATGAGTTTAAATAAATAGCGTGTGATCAATATAAAACTTACACATGCCATATAATTGATTGTTAGAAATAAAATTGGTAGGTACACACTCTGATGATGCCAATTTGTTATAACTAAAGCGAGAATACGGAATATAAAAATTAATAATACTGGATACGAAAAATTGTTAGGCATGTTTGTTGAAAGTAATATTTAAATAAATAAATGTACTAGGCGAGTTAGTTAACGTGATATTAGAGTCAGTCAAAACACCTTCATGTCCCATCACTTTCTATTTTTGAAAATTGTGGCATATCAAGCTTTTAAGAATTCGTTATGTCAGTGAAAGATCGTGTTAAAATCAATATTTAAACAAATAAATAAATATTTGTGTATCTATTCAATTAAAATTTTAATGTAGATAATTAATAGAGTTGAATATAAAACAATATGAATAAACAAAAAATTTATCATACTAATCTTAAGTTTTAAATGAGTTAGACGAACGAAACTTGTCGTTTGACTTTATAATCAACTCTACTTTTTCCCTTCACAGGCAAACAATAGATATACATTGTATGACACGTATATTTGAACCTAATTTAGTTAATTTAAGACAAATCAACCTTCTTGTATACAACTTGAATTGAAACATTATTAATTCATTGAATTCCTTCGCCTTATTGTAAATGGGGTGGACTACCATAGTTTTCTTGTTAGCCATACACACACTGTATTAAAATGAAAAGTTGGTTAGTTCATGTGTTTAGATAACTTGTTGAGAACTGGACCAAATAATAAAAACGAGAAAATAAGATGATTATGAAAAATAATTGATCATACAAGAATGCAAAATTTATGTGGAAGATGATGAAAATTCCAATATACCAAGAAACTAAAATTGTTTTACAAGATTTGATACTTTTAATCTAAATCTAAACAATTCTCTCAAATTTTTAATGTATGCAATAATGATCTTATTGTTAATTGAGTCTATTATGAGCCTACACTTCGTGAAGTATATGTGAGCTAAATCTTGTAGTTATGAATGAAATAGAGTACAAAAAATAAGATCAAAATCAACCAAGAATCAAATTCTTCCTGTCAGGTGGCGTCGCAGTGGGGCATCGACATGCTATGTTGTACAGCTTCTTGAGCGCTCCCGCGTCCGTAGCCTCTCCTCTTGTCCTTCCAAAGCTTAGGTGCCCCCATCTTAGGCTCCATGCTTCCAAAACACTTCCTTATCCATTCCAAAGTAATTTCTCCAATCAATCAAACTCTTAATCCATGATGAAATTTGATTCCTTACCTATCCGAACTTCCCAACCAAAATTACCAAGGCTTCCTCCATGAATCAAACATCCAAATCACGTGGAATTTGAGTCGCAACCTATAAACTCCACTTTGACACAAATTTCATAACAAGGAATTAAGTCTTCACTCTCCAAGTCATTCTCCACATCTTTCACCATGCCCCTTCAAGGCATACTAAACAATAGTAAACAAAATTTAAGCCTTGCTTACCAGCAAAACTACATTTGCACCAAACTTGTTTGAATCATCCGCTTTACTACCAGCTTCGACCGAGTCACCAACCTACTCGAATCACCATGAACACTTCCAACTCCACTTGAGTTGTCAAATCTGCTCGAATCACCAAGAGCATTTTCAACTCCACATGAGTTGTTATGATCAACAAGATCACAACTAGCTCAATTTGAACTACTAGAAGATTTCCCAATATCATTGCTTGAATTACCACAAACTACCCGATCACAATCAATTCTACTTGAGTTACCGCTTGTCAAACCATAACCTACAACTATTTCTACAGTGACCGTCGAACCTTCCAAAACATGTAATCGAGACTTTCTCCATCCCTCTAACACAACCCAACACCATTGTTAACTTTTAGAACTCCACTTGATATACATGTTCCCTTTTGAATCAAGAGTACTCAGGGAGATAATATTATGTTTAAACCTCAAACATGTCTCACTAAACCAAGTGCCCTAACAGTCCCTTCAAACATATTTTCTAACCTTATTAATACCATTTATTTTATAAGGCTAATTATTTTTTATCATCACGGAACCCCTTGTAACTATTTCATATGCAGAAAACCAATTCTGGTTAACACATATGAAAAGTGCAAGCCGTACCGTTAGAAATCACCAAAAGATTTCCATCACTGCAGTGTTTTTCTACAAGATGCAATCACCAAAATTTCCAGTTGTCCCTTCCAATCTATAGTAGCAAACTTATTCTTGTTCCACCACTCATAGCAATCCTTCTTCATGTGTCCCTTGTTGTTGTAATACCAACCAAGTTTATCATTGTTATTATCCTTGATTATGTCCCTTACATGACTACCTATCTTTCCCTCACGAATAACAAGACCTCTGCCTAGGCCTCAGATTCGACGACTAGATTCTTCATCTTCTCCTTAGAATAAAGCACATTATATGCCTCGTCAATAATGAGAGTATCCCGACTGTATAGAATAGTATCTCTAAAAGTGACATATGAAGGCGGTAACGAATATAACAATATCATCCTTAAATCCTCTTTATCGTACTTAACTTGTATGGTCTTCAAATCAGTGACGATTTATTTGAACACCAATAGATGATCTTCCAAAGATCTACAATGTGTTAAGCAATGAGAATATAAGCATTGCTTCAAGTCTAACTTTTTGGTCAAACTCTTTGTCATACAAAACTACTCCAATTTCAATTACAATCTAGCGACACTTTTCTCCTTTATCATGTATTGAAGAATTTGATTAGAATGTGATTAGGTTTTTCGATCCATCGGTTACTTCTCCTCCGTAATCATTATTGTGGGCATTCTATCCGACCCAAATTGAGCATCATCCAACTCCAATTGAGTAAGAACTGCTCACATCTTAATTTGCCTCAAAGAATATCTATTGTTGCGATCCAAAAGTAAAATCTCAAATTCCATAATTACCATCCTTGAAACAATTGACATTATTCAAACATCACTTTAATAACCAATTTGGACCCCCAAAAAATTGCCAAAAACCTTGACTCTGATACCAATTATTGAGAATTGGGCCAAACAATAAAGACGAGAAACTAAGAGCAATATGAAAAATAATACAAGATTTATGTGGAAGATGATGAGAATTTCAATATACCAAAAAACTAAATTTGTTTTATAAGATTTCATACTCTTCATCTAAATCTAAACATTCATCTTAAATTTATAATGTATACAAAAATGATCTTATTGTTAGTTGAGTCTATTAAGAACCAACACCTCGTGAAGCGTATATAGGAGTCCAATTTTAAAGTTATGAATGAAGTAGTGCAAAAAAAAGTGCCAAAATCAACTAGGAATCGATTTTGTCCCGTTGATGGCGCTTTGGGGCCACACACCCCCGCGCTCGGCCTAG
This sequence comes from Fraxinus quadrangulata, assembly GCA_903798255.1. Taxonomy (NCBI): domain Eukaryota; kingdom Viridiplantae; phylum Streptophyta; class Magnoliopsida; order Lamiales; family Oleaceae; genus Fraxinus; species Fraxinus quadrangulata. Next base: position 3,058 of record CAIGRB010103021.1, on the reverse strand, counting down.
GGTCGACACGTTGTTGTCGAACAACTTCTATGGCACCCCTACACCCGCTGCCTCTCCTCTTGCTCTCCATTCGAAGCCTAGGCACATTGTCTCGGACCACATGCTTCCAAAACATTTCCTTTTTCATTTCAAAGCCCTTTACCCAATTAAACTCTCAATTCATAATAAAATTTGATCTCTTATCTATTTGGACTTTCAAACCAAAATTATCTAAACTTTCTTCATGAATTAAATTTCAAAACCACATGAAATTTCAGCCACAGCCTAACAAAATCAAATAAAAAAGATTTACTCTTAAAAGTGTTCTTAAAGATCGCTACTTGTTTGAGAACTCTACCATTTGAACTTTTTAATGGTTGGAACTATTTGTTTGATTGATGTTTTATTATACCAATTTTTGAAAATAATAAAATATTGACAAGTCTTCGATGACACAATAACTTCAATTCACACGCTTTTGAAACCCAAAAATAGATAACATGCTGTCCCTCTCTTACTAAATCGGTAGAATTTGCATTATTGCACGTGTCTTCGTCTAGAAATGTTCATGATTCCTTGATCACTTATCATATAGGTTTGCAAAAATCAAATTCTACTTGCCATAAAGTAAGATGATGATTGAACCAACAAAGAAAAAAGTAAGAACTAAATAAAGAAATTAGATAACGACTTAAAACTGATAAATGAACATGCCTTTGCGTTTGACATTTGTATAATAATATTTAATAAAAATTGTTACATGTAATTTTTGGTTTTTTACATAAAGCCATCTAGGACCGCCTAGGGCATCCTATTCACTATTTTTCCTTAATTCAGGACCACATGAATTAATGATATATAAATGAAATAAAATATATTGATTTCTTCTATTAATTAGTCAGAAAAATAAAAATTGTATTAATAACCAGATATAAAATAAAAAATGGTATTAATAACCAAATATTAAGATTGTACGATTTTATCAAGGATATTAATGGTTCATGTTAAGGTTGAATTGCTAGTCAACAAAATCCTTTTTTTTTTTTTTAAGAGGACTTCCAGACAATCTAACAAGAGAACACATGACTATTTACGGTACTGATCTTTTGACCTCAAAATTCGATGGGCTATGTTTTCAATCAATCCCAACTCCTCATCCCTTCCATGAGTATTTACTTGCACACATGTTACCGCGTTAGATTGCACATGACTATAAATCTGAGTGGAGGTGCAAGTTCGCAAGCACACTTCAATGTTCAAGTCAGATGACTAGAGATATTTGGGAGTGAGAGAGATACAATGCATGAAAAATATGGAAGTCGGGTTGAAGGGAGAATTTTACAAAGATTGTGTTTGCAAGATTAGCTTTCAAAGTTGCATTTTATTATCTTTGGAAGTCACCATATGTGAGTATTTATATCAAGAGAGATGAGCTAAGGTTCATTGGATGCTCGACACGTAGTCTTATCCTAGTGGCCCACTCATCTGCTCAACCATGTCAATTACTTACCGCCATAGACCTGTAGCTTTGAAGCTATTTGTTGATGTACGGTGCATCTTGGCCAAGGAGAGACCTATGGAAGATGGCTATCATAGAAGATGTCAATCATCTATGAAATGCACTTTACAGGCAAGGCGAAGCAGACTAAAGACCTTGCGTGACTTTTTGCTTTTGCTTAGTTGACTGTCATGTGACCTGACTCATACACCTATGAATAATATTTGAGATCTTAAATTGAACTCTTTTTTAGTTCGACCAATCAATCAATATTACTAGGAGTATAATTTTATTAGCAAAAAAATATTATGTAACCTCAAAATTTACAAGTTGAAATCATTCGTATAATATTTTGGCCATATCAAGTTCGAAACATTGAACTAGTACTAATTTGGTATCTCAAGATACATAAAATTTGAACAAGCAAAGTAAAATTTATTTTAGTTCAAAGATACAAGTGGGTATTGCTTTGCTAGTGCTCCTACATGGCGAAGGGAGATTGTTAAAAAAAAATTGTATCACTTGTGCAATATGCTAATAGTCATATCAATAATTTCTTTTATTATTGACCAAGAGTCTACTGCTGATGTTAAAAACACAAATTCAACATTTTGTGTATGCATTACGCAGTATTAAACAATAGATGATGGTATACTATTTCACTTAACATTTTGTATGCTATGTACCTTACTCCAAATTAAATGTCTCAATTGGTCATTGAGTGCATCAAATTTTTCGTCGACCATGTTGATCCATACAATCATCACTTCCCTCAATTTTTGTACAACCCTCTCACATACACAATACTAAACACCAAAATAGTTTTTCCAATTTTGTAGTCTTAAAAAAATATAATAGACCAAATTGATAAGAATTTCAAAATAAATCATGAATTGCAAAACTCGATTAATTTCTACAAATAATTCAAAGGGGTCGTTCGAATGTGGATCAAAAATTACAAATTAAAATTAGAAAAAAACATGAAGGGCCCCTTTTCTATAGGATATGTTTTGTATTTCATGTTATGACAAAATACAATTATTGATAACAAAGAAAAATATAAAGACGTGTAATATGGGATATAAGCATGATTAAACAAGGGTAGATAAGGCATACTATAACTAAATTTATCAATCGTCTTATCCGACATATTGTATCAAACATATAGTATAGTGTTGACGATTTCTCGATGAAATATTTAAACACTTTTTAAGATGAATCTTATTATAACAACTCTCTTTATTAGAACCACGCATTTGTTTTACATAAACCTTATTTATCAAATCGCAATGCTCCAAAAAATTTATGAAGACACTCCATAATTAGCAAACATTATCAATTGAAGAGTAAAGGTGTCGTGAAATTATTGCATGTCCAATTCTATTCACCATTTAAATTTCCTTGGGTTGGGCATCATGCTTGGTTTAGATAAAAATCATTTTTAGTATATTTTGATAAAAATTAATAAAATATGTGGTTGAAAAGTTGTGAATCTCATAAAATATATGACTAAAATTAATTGTTGACTTTAATTTAATTTTCATATTCATTTTCAGCCACATATTAACACAATAAAATACT
>CAIGRB010103007.1:46723-61893 GCA_903798255.1 Fraxinus quadrangulata | reverse complement strand
ACTGGATAATGCATAGGAGTAAAACAAGAAACCAAATTATTACGTTTAAATGTTGTCCAAATGTTTACCACCTTTTTTTTACACACTATGCTTTGGAGTAATTCTTACATGCAGTTTCATACTCTCTTTTTTTTTGGAAGATATCTTTTTGTAATTGGATGTTGAATCTAGTTTCTTGTGACATGTGAATGTTTGATTTGTTCTTGTTCAGCAAGTGTTACTGTTTTAATTACAAGTTGTTCACATTACAATTTTCGAATTTATTTTGTTGCTTCATAACATTACAGTAATATGATAACGGTACCGAAACTTTGATCAAATGTAAAAGGTTAGTAGCTGACCTAGTACATTGTTCAACTACAAAATCTGCTTCTCAAAGAAGAAATTATAAAACGTAGATAAAAGAGTAGGGCAATTCAAATTGAATTCCATCAATACATAATCTCAAATATACAAACTTACACATTATGTGTGTGATGGTTCAAAATTTTATATTTTCTTCAATATGAGCAATGTAATTTACTATATATTATGATAGTATTGTGAATTCACTTGCATACTTGGGCAAACAGTGAAAAATTCATTCGTCTGTGGATGAGCAGTCAGCAACCCAGTATTGCTTAAGTATTTTTCAGGTACTAAATGGCCATCCTCATGATCCATCATTTTTGTCTCACATCGCATGTCTCAGGCAATTTCGCTAACGTTGTTCAAGTTATCAACTTCATCTCGAAAAATAATAGTCCCTTCTGGCCGTAAAATACACTCCATTTGCAGGATAATATCTTCAAATTCACATGTTAACCACATGTTCAACAACTTAACTTCCAGAGCTTATAAAAATTGTTACTTCGAATTACTTAGCAGGAATGATAAAAAGTGCATACAATAATAGCAGGCACGCCTCATTCCAATGCAAACTGCACCTGTGCTTCATGATTGTCCCTTGGTGCAAATGACATTGTTAGTACGTTTCTCTTCAACATTGCGAAGGCCCAGATAACACGATATTAAACAAGATTTCACAAAAATTCAAACAACCAGAAAGTAAAACTTGTATAAAATAAAGATTGAACACAAGAGATTTATTTCGACCTAAACCTCGAAGATTCGGCGACTACTTCTAACGCTACATCTCCCGTTGAGCGTCCAGAAAATGGATATTCACTCGATTGCACTATATAGCCCAAAATGGCAACAAAAGTTACTAATTGTTTCTTCCAACACAAGAGAGAAGTACAAAATATTTATCTCTTCAACAATAATTGCAGATCTACAAAAAATCACTCAAGAAATTTCAACTTGCCACTGGAAATCACAACTATAAGAAACCCCTTATTCTTACAATAATCACACAGAAACACAGATTTCAGAGACTAAAATATAATGATCTCAGTTTTACAAGTTCATCAAGAGAGATAAAAACGGCGAAGCAAACCCTAATATTAATAGAATTAAAAAAGGAAAACTCTCTCAGAAGAACCCAAAAGTCAAAAGATTCATCGAAGCCGGGACCAAAAAATGAAACTTGTATGTATATCTCTCATCAATAATGCTAAGATCAAAGGCCAGGAGTTACACGCGTGTCATCATCTCATTAAAAACGTTCCAAACTTATAAAAGCGTGACTTAGTAACACGACTTTTGCCAAAATTTTGGGAGCACAACACAGATCACAGGTTCGAGCTTCAACAATCTACACCTTACTACCAGAAATTTGGGACAAAAGTGCAGCCAGGAGCATATATCAACAATTTGATCTTCATTTGCTCCAGAAAACCTGTTTATGCATCACAAAGTATCAATAGATAATAACTTCAAATAGTTGTGAAACTTTTTTAAATGTATTATTTTAGTTCCCATGTCTGAAGGATTAAATTGAATAGAAACCTTACCAAATTTCAGAATTCGTTTTGATATAATATCTCTAATAAAAACATATTTAATATTATGTGTTTAGTCCTATCATGAAACATGAGATTTTTACTCATGTATAACACTTTGGTTATCTGAGTACAGAGTTGCATTTTCATCAACAAAATCAAGTTCACTCAGCAATCTACTTAACAAAATTCCCTCTTTAATAGCATTAGAAGTAGCAATGTATTCTGCTTCAGTTGAAGACAAAGCTACAACATTTTGCAGTTGAGATTTCCAACTTATTGCAGTATCACAAAGAGTAAAGAAATAAGCTGAGTTAGACTTCCTATTATATGTATCTCCAGCAAAATTAGAATCAATAAACCCCTTCAAAGTTATCTCCCCTTTATTCATTTTAAACACAAGACCTAAATTTAAGGTTCCTTTCAACTATCTTACAGCCATTTTAAAGCATTCTAATGTTCTTCCCCAGGGTTACTCATGAATCTACTAAGTATGCTAATATTATGAGCAAGATCAGGTCTTGTGCATACCATTAGATACATAACAAATCCAATCACATTTGCATATGGAATTTTAGATATTCTAGCAAATTCTTCATCAGTTGTAGGACATAATTCAGATGAGAGTTTAAAATGGTTTGAAAGAGGTAATGTAACATGTTTACGGTCAAACATATTGAATTTTTTTTCAAAATTTTAACCACATAATCATGTTGATGCAAAAATAACATATATTTTTCTGTATTTCTCAAAATTTGCATGTCAAGGATCTTTTTGGCAGAATCAAAATCTTCCGTATCAAATTCAGATTTCAATTTCTGTTTAAAATCATCAATTTCTGACTTATTACAACTAGCAAGTAACATGTCATCAACATAAAGTACCAAATACAAAGAATTTTTACCTCATCTTACCTTTATAGTAGAGGCAAGCATCATAGTTGCTTCTTTAAAACCATGTTTCAATACAAAAGTATCAAACCTTTTATACAATTTCCTTGTGACTTGTTTTAACCCATAGAGTGATTTCTTTAATAAATACACTACATTTTCAGAATTCCCTTCAATAAAACCAACAAGTTGCTTCATATAAATTTTTTCATCTAAATCACTTTAGAGAAAAACAACTTTTACATTTAATTGATCAAGTTCCCATTTAAATTGAACAACAAATGTAAGAATGCATTTAATAGTGGTATATTTAACAACATGGAAAAAAATTCAGTATAATCAACGCCTTCCTTTTGTGTGAAATATATATCTACAAGTCTAACTTTATATCTAATGCTATTATTCCTCACTTCACCTTCTTTTATCTTATAAATTCACTTACAGTCAATTAGTTTATAGCCTTTAGGTCTCTGAACCAATTCCCAGGTTTTATTTTTAAGAAGGGAGAACATTTCTTCTTTCATGACAACTTTTCAATTTTTAGCATTTTTGCAATTAATAATATCATTATAGGAGTTAGGCTCATTGATCTTGATAAGTAAACAATGAAATAAAATCATCACAGTCAAATCTAGCTGGAGGTTTGATTTGACTTCTCTCTCTATCTCTAGTGAGTTGATTTTCATCAAGAGGAATAGTTGCAAGATTAGATTGATTTTTAACATCAATATCTTGATTGTTTCCAATTTCAGTTGGCATATTATTTTCATAAAGATCAAATTTATTAGCAGAAAATACAGGAGTTTCTCATTCATTTAAAGTAGACTCCACCTCAATTTGAACATCTTTTTCAGTCAAGTCATTTTCTTTTCCTTCCAAACATGGCATAATAGATTCATTAAAAATAACATATATTTTAACAATCACCCTATAGCATTTTTCACTTTTAATCCATAGTCTATAACCTTTAACATTTTCACCATAACCTAAGAAAATACATTTAAGTAATCTAAGTTTCAATTTACCAATATTTTGAAGAGCATATGCAGCACAACTAAATACTTTTAAGTAAGAATAGTTAACATAATTTTTTGAGCAGAGAAATTAAGCACTAGTAGGGGTTCTATTTACTAAATAAGCAGCAGTTTTTATAATTTCAACCCAAAACAATTTAGGTAAACAAGAACTCAAAAGCATGCATCTTACCTTATTTAATAAAATTATATTCATTATTTCTGCTATGCCATTTTGTTGAGGTGTATATACAACAGTTCTATGTCTTAGTATTACATGTTCTGTACAAAAATTATTGAATTCATAGTTGTAAAATTTCAAACAATTATCTGTTCTTAGAGTTTTACCTTATGATCAGTTTGGTTTTCAATTTTTGTTTTCCAATATTTGAAAACAGAAAAAGTTTCATCTTTTGATTTTAATAAGAAAATCCAGACTTTTCTAAAAAAATCATCAATGATCAAAAGATAATAACTAAAACCAGTTAAAGTAGACATAGAAGCACAAATTAGTATGACCATATTTAAGTATTTGTTTTGATATATGAATTTCAGGTAAGAATGATAACTTGACTTAGTTGCCTATCACATATTGTTCACAAGAATCAATATCATTAAGATTTTGATTCCCAAAAACTCCTTTATTTTGTAAAGACTTTACTTTGCTTGTCAATGTGGCCAAGTCTTTCATGCCATAATTTTGTAAAAGTAAAATTTTCAATTAAAGCAATTGCTGTCAAACCAAGTAAAGGTTTAGCTTTCGAAAAATAGAGAACATGTCTCTTAGGGGTGCTAATAATCAAATCAATACTCCTAAAAATTTTATTATGTCCTTGACCTAATTTTAGGTTCAACTTCATGTCATCCAACATGCCTAGATACACAAGATTCCTCTCTGACTCAGGAACATATCTAGTTCCTTTCAAAAATAGAATATTTTCCATTTTCAAGCAATAGTTTAACAGTTCATATGACATGTAAGCCATTTACTTTACATGTCATATTATTTCTCATTGTTACTTGACCTTCAGTAGTTTTTTTAAATTCAAGAAAATAGTTTTTAATGGGCACATATGAAAAGAACAACTCAAATCAAGAATTTATTCATCACTTAGCTTCTTTTCAATATTAACAAGAACTAACTTATCTTCAAACTTTTCCTTATTACATAATAAGGCAACATTCTCATCATCTAATTTCTTTTCTTTTGATTCATTTTTCTTCTTGTAACAGTCTTTAATAAAATGATCCATTTTTCCACAATAATAGCATTTCTTGCATTTTGAATTATTTTTGGATTTATTCTTATCATTCCACTTATTCTTATTTTCATTTAAAGTCTTTGAATGAAAATTGGGTTTACTAAATCATTTTCCATTTGCTAACAAATTATCTCCACTATGACTTTCTTTTGATTCAGATTTAATTTCAAGAGCCTTATTTCTAAGAACACTAATGATTTCATCAGTAGTCATTTCAACTCTACCATATTCAAGAGCAACCTTAACGTCTATATATTTGTCATTAATAAAGTTTAACAAAACCATAGCCAGCTAATCTTTTAAAAAAAATTTCATCACAGTTTGTCAGGTCTTATGTCAATTTTGTAAACCTATTCAAGTTTTCATCCAAGTCCATTGTAGGGTCCATTTTAAAAGAAAAGAACTCTTTTAACAGAAAACATTTATTTGGAATAATCTTAGTCACATATTTAACATGCAGTTTAGTCCACAGTTGAGAAGCAGTTTTGGTATCACCAATGGCCCTTATCACATTATCAGATAAGCACAAGAAAATAGTACGACAGGCTACCTCTTCAAGTTTAGTTTTCTTTGCAAGAAGCAAGTCCACATACCAACTATCATCTAGATCCCTAACACATTTCATTTGTATTAGAATAGCCTTCATTTTTTGACTCCATATATTAAAATCATCACTTCCATCAAACTGAGAAACTTCAAATTTTGCAGAAGCCATTTATTTATTAAAAGGTGTTACACGAATATGAGTTTTTTAAAAAAATAATATGGCAAAACATAGTAGTACACTTAGACAATTTTCAATCACAAAACATAGTAGTACACTTAGTAATACAAGATTTCCAAGTTTCAATCATAATCAAGGAACATGCAGAGCAAACACAGATAAAGAACACAATAACAGAGATCGCAAGTCTATGTCTCAGAGATTTCTCAAGCAAGATCATCCAGATACACACCTATCTGGATTTATCTCAAATTTCCAAGACCTCGTATGAGCCTTTGGACAAAGATTAATCTCTATGGGGTTTTAGTATATAGTAAATAAAGGAAAAAATCAACAAACCCTAATTTTTGAAAAGATGCTTTACAAAAATTAAAAGATCTCACCCAGCGAGTTTATAAAACTCGAAGTTTTTAAAATTTGATTAACAGCAATTCCCAAAAATTTTAGATCTGCAACGAATCTATCCCTTTCTACAAAGATCCAAATATCTTGCTCTCAGTCTTTGCTCTGATACTAGTGCAAAGGCCTAGATAACATGATATTAAACAAAATTCCACAAAAACTCAAACAACCAAAAAGTAAAACTTGCAGAAAATAAAGATTGAATACGAGATTTATTTCGGCCTAAGTCTCGGAGGTTCAGCGACCACTTCTAAAGCCTACATCCCCCGTTGAGTATCCAAAAATTGGATATTCGCTCGGTTGCACTATATAGCCCAAAATGAAAACAAAAGTTATAGATCGTTTCTTCCAATACGAGAGAGAAGTATAAGATACTTATCTATTCAACAATAACTGCATATCTACAAAGAATCACTCAAGAAACTTCAACTTGCCGAATGAAAATCACAACTGTAAGAAACCCCTTATTCTTACAGTAATCACATAGGAAACACAGATTTCAGAGGTTAAAATATAATGATCTCAATTTTACAAGTTCATTAAGATAGATGAAAATCACGAAGCAAACCCTAATATTAAGAGAATTAAAAAGGGAAAACTCTCTTAAAAGAACCCAGAAGTCACAAGATTCATAGAAGCCAATACCCAAAAATGAAATTGTGCATGTATATATATCTCTCATCAACAATGCCAAGATCAAATGCCAGGAATTACACACGTGTCATCATCTCATTAAAAACATTCCAAACTTATAAAAGCATGATTCAGTAACACGACTTTGGCTGAAATTTTGGGAACACATCACATATCACAGTTCGAGCCTCAACAAACATGTAAGCCCTGGGGCTACAACCATATCATGATCAGTGCAACTAGTTCAGAAGGATGAGAATAGCTTCAACTTGTAAGAGTTAATACCAGATTTTGTCCAAAACAACCGAATTAGGGTAAGTGAAAGTTTTAAATTACCGAATATTTAGACCCAGAATGCAAAATTATACGATTAAAAGTACAAAGTTACTTTTTAATTATTTTTAGATGATTAGATCATGCAAGTCAATTTGTTTTAAATTTGAATACGACAATCAATAATTAAAGTAATAAAAAACACAAAAGATGATCACGGAGAAATCTCAACGGGGTAAAAACTCCGGACACTTTACCAGTGAATAAACAACTATAAATCGAAGCTAATTTATAGTATAGCCCAAACCCGCCTACCTCATAGAACTTCTTACCTCAATTCCTGCAGTCTCCATTGATCCTACTGGATATGTGCTCATTCAAAACAAAGCTCGACGCTTGGTTTATACCTTAGCCATAATGGACAGCGTGCTCCTGACGTCGATCCCGACTTTTGGTATCCCACCTTAGTCATCCTGAATTTGTGCTTTTACATCAGCTCCCGATCATTGGTATCAATTTATCTCCGGTAGATTAAATGGTTTGGTATGTGATCAAAATATCATGTGTGTTTTGATCAATTGTTTTATAAGAAACAATATGGATTAATCAACAAAATGTAATTTGGATGAATTTATGGATCAAGTAATATGTGGTGGTTGAATTTTGGAATCAATGAATGTTTTGAAACTTCAAAGGAATGATTTCTATAGAATAAATATGATTCAACACACTTTTGGACGTTCATATGGTAGTATACATATAGGGAAAAGTGTTTGGGATGAAAATGGATTGAAAAATCAAGTGTTTGAAGTAAAACAAATTTCTAAACGTCGGCCTGTTGCTCGAGCGCCAAGCCGCGACAGGCGAATAGCAGTTGAGCAGTTTTCAGTACTTTTTATCATAACTCTCTCCTGATATCCGATTGAGGTGATTCAAAATATGTTGAAAATCTAACTCAAAAGACTACAATTCTTCTAAGTAGCCTTGTCCAAATTTCAATTTTTTACCATGTGAAAAATGCATATTAAGTTGTGACTGAGAATTTGGAACATAACTTATGCGGCTCTTTGACACTCTTTAGACTTCTAATTGCATTACATTGATCATATGTGATCATCTTAGATATTTTGGATTTCTTCAATGACTATACTACCAACTCCAACTCTTATGACTTTAATTAGGACTCAATAACTCATATTTTATTTTTGATTACAACTCGATAAACTTTTAATACAATTTAACTAAGACTTGATTTTGACTAAGAAAATTGTCAATTACAAATTTAGAATTTGTCAATTATAATTTGGACTTAACAGTAAGGATTGCTTGAAGATTCATAAGACTCTTAAATAGTAAAAACACCAAAACTTTTTCAAATTACAAAACCCTCATAAAGATTATTGAATAGAAAAAATAAAATGATTGTGTAAGATAACACGGAATCTACATAGTACACACATTCATATATCATAATTGACCACAATACACACAAATTTGCATCAAATTGAGATCATGTCTAGGATCGTGATATTATCTTCACTTGTGAAATGTATGAAAATAAGCTAAAATCCCTAATCTAAAACAAGATCAATAATCCAATTTCTCTGATTACGCAAGCGAACACTTTATTTCTCCAATCCATGTATTAGATCAACTCATGGCTTGTTCTTCAGTTGTGCGACGTCTACCATTTTCCATTGTGATTTTTGAAATAGCCTAATTTGGGAATGAAATATTTGTGGCGTAATGTTTGGTGTTTTTCAAAATTTCAGTTACAATATTGGGAGTAATTATAGGAGATAGTATATATAACATTAATATGTATATTACAAAGTATTTCAGAATATTTATTCAAATTTGTAGTATGTATAGTAATATTATTTTCAAGTAGGGTATATATGATTTTTTCCAATATCAATGCACAGCCTTTGAACTTTGAACAGTCCAATGAAATGGACTTGGGAGTTTAATGTATAGTAATATTATTTTCAAGTAGGGTATATATGATTTTTTCCAATATCAATGCACAGCCTTTGAACTTTGAACAGTCCAATGAAATGGACTTGGGAGTCTGGAAATGCAGTTCCGAAGAAAAAAGAAATTTTTTTATTAATCATTTCATCTAGAATAAAACAATAAATAAATTCCACGACTATGCTTGATATCCTCCATAGCCACGATGCAATAACACGCTTATGATGAGAATATGGCTTGGAGGATGGTGACATGATTTGTACATTGATATCGAGTTGATAGAATTAGTACTCTGCATAATTTACGAAAATTCCTAAAATTGTTTTTGCATATCCTAAAGAATAGTCGTTTTGTGGGAGTTGGTATTTCACTATCTAGTTGTTTATGCTTTATTTTTCAATGACTTTGAACAAATCTTAAATGTTGGATTCCAATCACTTGATGCCATAATTTGGTTTATGGTTGACCTAACATAACTACTCTTTGTGATCATTATCACTTTACTAGTAATATTATCCACAAAGTTAACATTACAAAATGGGGATGGACATTTGAAAAAGTGTATTTTCACCATTTATGAAAACCCTTCCTATTTTATTCATCTTCAACATCTATGTCAAAAATCATTTGTGCTTTTTTTTTTTATTTAAGAAAAATAAATAAATAAAATAATAATCCAGTGTGAACTAGTGCTAAATTTAAGTACATTAATTATAATATACTTGAAGCAGTAGATAAAAGCAGTTGTATCAAAAAAAAAATTGGTCTTCTCTTATTTTTTATTCTATAAATAAATAAAACACAAACACAATATTTATGTCAAATAGAAGAATTAAAGAATAATTCATATAAATTGTCATTGAACATACAAAAAGTAGGATAACAAGGGTGTTACTTTCATGCTATTTTTTAAATTAGAATATTAAACCCTTTTTTAAAATAAAAAAAATAGATTATTGTTTTCTTGTGACTTTTAGATTGAATGGAGAGTGATTACAAATGGTAGGAAGATCCTTACAAAGTTGAAATACAAATTTACAGTTATTGGAAATGTTCCAAAAGGTGAATATAATGGTCACTTAAATATGTATGAAATTTTAGTGTGGTCACTAAATTAACAGTTTCATTTGTATTTTGTAACTCGGTTTTATCACTGATCACTTGTATTTGAATAATGCTACTTCTACATTAACAGTTATATAATGGTTTACATACAGATGAAATGTCAAAAAAGAGAGTGGAAAAGTTTTTCTTTTTTATTTGGTTGAAAAATTTCAATTCGATCATATATCATCGCATCATGTGTATGTAAATCATTATATAAACTTATTTTGTATATGTAGCACAACTGCTCATATTTACGTTACTTTTGGACAAATTTACAGATGAGATTTTTAACCTTTATGAAACGTACAAATGGAACCCTAAACTTCAAGTTTTGACAACACTTTCCTCAACATTCTATATTAACAACATAGCAGACCAGGTCCTCGAAAACTACTTTGGCTAAATAAATGTCTTCTCCCATATTCACCGCCACCCATAATGTGGTCATACCACGAGCCTGTATAATTCCACACGGTAGGATGCTAACTTCTTAGGGAAATAATTGACTCACGAGGAAGAGGTCGTTGCAATCAAGTAGAAGTTTCATTTCGTTTGTGATGTGTTGGGGAAGGCACGGGTTGACCCTTAATGATGGAATCTAGGAGACTTAATTTGGCTGTTTATAATATTCAAACCATTGGCGTTGGGAGGTAGGGGTAAGTGGGGTCCATGGCCCCAACTGAAATTTGTGACCAAATTTTTATGATTTTTTTGTACTTTTTATTTTAATATTTTTTTTTGTTTGAAAAAGAAAATTCGTAACTAATCGAGTGACCATTATTCAATAATATTTATATATGGCTATGTAATTTATTCTCTTTTAATTAAAAATTAAATTTTAGTAAATTTTGATGAAAATTATTAATGAAAATTTGATAAAAGCTGTAGATCCCATAAAATATGTGATAAAAATACAAATTTAAGAAAAAAATAAATTTTAAAAATGAGACTAAAGAGTATCTTAATAGGTCAAATGCATGAACGTAGATTATTCAAACTTTCTTAAAATAATATTTTTTCATAGTCTTGATTAACGTAATTATCCACGGAGTTTCAACGTGCACACATTTATTTACCTTTTGAAAGGCAACTAAATTAAATTATATTAAGACGAAGAAGCCATTTATAGTCAACCAAACGAATTATAAAATTTGAATGCTTCAATAATTGCAGCGGAAAATTTACATTTCTAAACTCTAATTGAAGTAAAAAAATTACTTTAATACTAATGGAACGAACCTTCCTACCACAAGAATATTATTTTTGCCAATACTAAGATCAAACTCGGGGTGTTCTATTCTAGAACATTTCAATTTCATTATGAAAAATCCATTTTTTCTTACCCCACCTCTCAATATTTTGAAAAATCCCTACAAATTTACATAAAAGGGCATTTGTGGTAGTGAAGGGACGTCATCACAATCTCTTCGTCTACAATCGAGGGTTGAAACTTAAAAGATAGTAACGATAAGAGAAATGACAAAAGTCTGAATAAATAAGGGACATAACAAGAGTTTCACGTGTCATTATTATTTTAATTTGGGTAGTTATATTTGTGCTACAATTTTTATTTGTTATATCACCTTTTAATTGTACGTTGGTTATCAAACATTCGACTATTGTCACATTTATATCTCAAACTTTTGTTCGTCGCATTCTTACATTCGATCTTCCATTAATTAGCACATATTGTCTATTATGATAGTTTTTGTTGAAAAAAAAAATGTTTGAATAGCGTTAAAAAAAAAAAAACCTTATTTACCTTTGGTATTTTAAATAAGCTAAAAAATAATAAATATAAAAGTGATATAAAATATTTACCCCTCATTTTAAAGCACATTAATAAAATATTTAGATAAATACCATCATAAGGGATAAGATGTTTAATTTTAGCCCTTGTTTGAACTTTGACCTATTTTATCAAAAAAATTATTTTTTAAAACTCATTTTTAATCACACATTCTCCAAAAATCACTATTCAAAATTGCACATTCTCTCTCAAAATGGGCCTCATACAAGGGCTTAGTTTAAAAGTAATGGTAAGAATGTGACGAAAAAATTTGTGAACGTAAATAAAAATTATTAGTAAAGATTGAAGACCTTTAATACAATTGGAATATGATAGTGCAATGACAAAAATACCCTTACCAAATAAAAACTAACTGCCCAAACGGTTAACCAATATGAAGAATCCAAAGTCCCGAGATATCGACTCCACTTGAATTACGTGTAAAATAATGCGAAGGCGTCTGTGGCAAGAAATCCAAATCCCCGAATTTTAAACTGATTTTTCTTTTCGTCCAACTCCTAATCGCTGCCAATATAAATATAAAGACTCACGCACGTTCCTTAGAAATTCTTATACTCAACAAACTTCTTCTTCTACCATTTCCCCAATCTCAAGTTTCTTGAATTTCATTTCATTTTCCAAAAAAAAAAAAAAACCCACAATTCAAAGATCCTTCCTTCTGCATCAAGGTAATTGTATATACTTAAATTCTTCTTAATGCTTCTATTAAACCATTATTTTCTTGGTTTCTTGATTATAATTTGCATCTGTGTGTGCGTGTGTTTTCATCTGAAACGCAGCTTCTTGAATCCATCAAATGATTGCCTCTGCAGCTGTTTGATCTTTTAAGAAGCGGTACAGATTGATTTCAAATCCTGTATTTTTCCTGAAATTTGTAATAATTGGAAGGCAATCATTTTTCAGATTGTTTCGAAAGTTTTCCGGCCCGGAAACTGTTAAAGATGTTCGGAGAATTAGTTACCAGAAGTTTAGTGTAAGTCATATACTTAAATCTTTGATCTTTGGCAAATTGATTCCTTTTGTTTTTATCTTTTACTTTTGAAACTTTTCTTTTGAATGAGTTAATTTTAAGATTTTGACCGAGTAAATGATTGAATTGTATTCTTGGATTGAATAGGTTGGTTCTTGGATACGCTTATCCGGCTTTTCAATGTTTCAAATCTCTAGAAAAGAATAGAGTTGAGATTCAAGAACTCAGGTTTTGGTGCCAATATTGGTAAGTATATTTCTTTCGAATTTTCGTTTTCAATTATATTTCTGTTCTTTCGAATTTTCGTTTTGGTGCCCATTTTTATTGGTGAGTGCATTTTGAAATAGTAGATTGATGAAAAATGTGTTGAAAAATAAGAATTTTTATGAAATAATGTGTTGTTAAAAAACAATACTATATTTCTAATTGGAAAATGAAGTTGACAATTGTGGGCTCCACAAATTAGAAACTTTGAACCAATCAACACTCTTAAACGACGTTTCTTGAAAGCTAAGGCTTAACATAATTTCTTAGGCCAAATATGAAAAGTAAGCACTAGATTGTGACCTACCATGAAATGATTCGCTAAATTAATAAATAATATCACTATTACTTCAAATATGTTATGCAATGATACTTAGAGCTCGTTAGACTCCATTATTTCACATTATAATGAGATGAATAATAATTTTTGAAGATTGTGTGTTTAAGAAGGGTTGAAGGATTTTTAGGTCTATATGTAATATTATCTTATTGAAAATGTTTAATATTATAATTTAATCGAGGGCCAAACGGGGGAATAATAGATCATTTCTCATTTGGTGACTATACATGTATGAAATAGGCTAATATGACAAGCCTAATAGAAGTTTTGTATTTAATTAATCACTTTAATTACTACTTTACACGAAAATGACTTGTAGCCTGTTGGGATTGTTTGTGATCTTTTCAGGATTATTGTTGCAGTGCTGACAATTCTCGAGAGAATTGGTGACACATTTGTTTCATGGTATATGCAATGAATTTAAATAATATTTTTTTTCTTTGGCATTTTTTTGTCATATTTTCTAAATTCTATCTCCTTCCTTGCATAGGCTGCCAATGTACGGTGAGATGAAGCTGGCTCTCTTCATCTACTTATGGTATCCAAAAACAATGGTACAAATCTCTCCTTTTTTTTTCTTTTCTTCTTTCTAAAATGTGCAAAGTTTTCTTATTTTCTATTTTTCTCTGAATATCTGCCCAATCCAGGGATCAGACTTCGTCTACGACACCCTATTGCGACCTTATGTGACGAAGCATGAGACGGGTATTGATCGGAGTTTAATCGAATTTAGGGAAAGAGCGTGGAATTTAGCCATCTACTATTGGCAGAACTGCACTGAATTGGGGTCGGAAAAAATTCTCCAATTTCTTCAATTTGTGGGTTCGCAATCTGCAAGGATGACACATTCCAATTCTGAGGTACAAGCTCAACCCGGTTCATCTCGTTGATTGGACTCATCATCGCTCTAAATCTGACAAGAGATTGTAATGTTCAATCCCGTAAAAATACCGCTCTAAATCATGTTCGATGTGTATCATATATCTTATCCAAAAAATTAGCAATCTTTCACATCAAGTTAGTCCGCATGCATAGCACACAATAACAATTGCTCAATTTGCACTCAATGAAAATGCCTAATCATAACCCTTTTCGAGAAGAAATTGAGTCCACAAGTCCTTTGGTCCATTTGCTTTACAATCCATCATCATTATGATAATACACTTCCATAATCTTTGAACAAAACGTGTATCACATTCACTTTTTTTTTTAGTTACTGGTTATATTTCCTAATGTCACGATCAATTTGATGTTGGAAATTCTAACCAATTCTTTCAATAATTTCGTGAAGAACCAGGCCGATCGACGCTCTAGTGATGATTCTAAGTCGAGCACAACGTTTAGAATGTTCAAGAACAAGCGGCAGCCACCGGTTCCAGAACCTATTCAAGTTCAACTTAACAATCAAGCACAATCAATCCGAGTTGAGGATATTCTAGTTCCAGATTCGGAAAAATCCAGTGTTGAAAAGCATTTGAATTCTCGGATCAAATTTAGACGCTCCAAAGGTAGTAATTAGCAAAATATTGTAAAAAGACAAATAAAAAATTGTAGAATATATGAAATTGTAGTAAAATTTTAAATTTATTGATTTTCTGTGCTCCATGGTTTTTTTTTTTTTTTTT
>CAIGRB010103007.1:30486-45976 GCA_903798255.1 Fraxinus quadrangulata | reverse complement strand
GAGAGAGAGAGAGAGAGAGAGAGAGAGAGAGTCCTGTTTTGATTTTGCTAATTTATTTTGTCTTTATTTCTTGAAGATGTCGTTTAGATGGCGCATGAGATTTTTGTTTTTTTGGAGTAACGCAATTATTGGCGTACGGTGTTGCACGTTCGAGTTACATTATTTTTTTCATTCTCATTTTTATATCTATTTATAATCATATATTATTCAATAAAATAATATTTTTCATCGCATCAATAATTTTTTTTTCAATCATACATTCTTCATCAATTTACTATTTTTTAATACATTCTTCTAAAATAATTTGACTCAAACACACCTATAATGGAATTGAAATTGTTTATTACAAAATCAACTTAGCCATTGAAATTTAAATTTTTATCAAAGTCAAAGTCAATATTTATCAAAAACTATTAAAAATTTGATTTTAATTTCCACTAAATAAAGGCTCATTATACAGTTTAGGTTTTATATTTAATTATTTAAATACTATTAACATTATAATTATTGACCTCAAAATTTGGTAGAAAGGAGGAGTCACCAGTTTCGTCCACCTTCCCGTCCACTTATGTACACCATGTTAGAGGAGAAGGCCGCTGTTATAGGAAAGAGTCCAATCACCCTTTTTTCCTCCCATGGTCACGTCTTGCCAAAAAATAAGTATATGAGTGAGTGCAAAGAGATGAGTAAATATGAATTTGGTCAGGATTAGATTTCACCTCTCTCACAATGAAAATGAACAATAGACATATAGAGAAGTTTGGAAGTGGTGGCAAATAAAGGTCATCTCACTTGTGTTTCCCTTATCAAGTGTCGTGGTTGTCTTCGGTTAAGACCATGCTTCTTGGTCGGCTCAGTCTGTCTGCTTTTACTTTAGGTTGAGTTGGCTTATAGGCCTCATAGAATAATGGTTGCTTAGTTAGCTCTCATGGGTACACAACTGACAAAGTATACGCCATGTGAAATAGTGGTCTAACATTAGTCTTTCAAGTCCAAGTCGTACATTTATATATTAGTTGAACTTTTTAAAATTAGAATAGGGACGAGAAGTTGTGAGATTGCCTTGATTCACAATTAGCATCTGAAATATAAACCATCCACGAATAGACGAGGACTTATGATTAGCCTCTGAAGTATAAGCTCACATCAAGTAGAGAGGNCAAGTCCAAGTCGTACATTTATATATTAGTTGAACTTTTTAAAATTAGAATAGGGACGAGAAGTTGTGAGATTGCCTTGATTCACAATTAGCATCTGAAATATAAACCATCCACGAATAGACGAGGACTTATGATTTTCCTCTGTAGTATTAGCTCTCATCAAGTAGAGAGGATTGAGGATCACCACCAAAAATATGGGAGCTTCTAGATGGCGTTTGAAATGATTGGATCTCGAAATGACAAGGACTTATGAATGGCTTCTAAAGTATAATGGCAATGGCTTACTAGCCAAACTCAGGCATTTGAGGCTTTATGGCTGGCCTCTAAAGATAAGTAACACGATGTGATTAAATAAAACTCGACAATATCTTTCTTGTAATATAAACTAAATCAATCTATAAAGCAACACAAAATATTCCCAATGAGCAGCTAAAAAGAAATTTGGAACTGCGTGCTCCTTCCAAAAACTCATAGTAACTTAATAAAACAAGAAATCAAACTTTTTCAAATTTTGGCACACATTAACATGAATTTTCACGAGAGGCTACTAGCAAATCTCATAATATATGTGTGATCATGTACCATTGCAACTAATATGTTGGCATAATCAATGGCGGATTCAGAACAAAAGTTTTGCACGGATGGAAACGAAACATAAACGAAAAAGAAATGGAAAGCCGAGAAGAAAGGGTCAAAAAAAAAAAAAAACCACCCAAACTTGTTTGAATACCCAACTCTTTCAGCCCAAAACAAAGTGGCCAAAATAATTTAAAAAAGGGCCCAATGATTTACTTCTTCACGTCTTCTTCTTCCTGTCCCGTCGCCCGACAGTATTGAACTCTTTGCATCCAATCTCAACCATGGTTTCCCTTTTCCACTCCAGTGGAGTAAACTCATCGGACCCGGATGCAGATCCCTGCACAAACCTTCAAGATTATCACCGCCGAGTCCATGTTGATTCCACCGATGCTCTACTCCTTCAACATTCCCAGCGAAAACTAGTAAATATGGAGGCAATGAACCCAATTCATAGATTTTGTACCTTTTGAATTCTCATCCAGTATTCGAGTTTTTCTGTGTACCCGTGAGCTCTCCATTTTGTCAAATCCCATCACGCCAGTGTTGAAATAACATGGGTTATGACCTTTGAATACTGTGGAAAATGCTGGACTTTTCCAGAATCTTGATGTGAAGTAATGGCTGAAATTAGCACTGCAATCTTCTTCCCATCTTCATTTTCGTCTTCTTCTTCTTCTTCCTATCTTTTCTTTGCAACAGCAACAGTGACTCAGCGTCCGGCGGTATTGAAGACTTCGACGGATCAGCACGGGCGAGTCGCTACTCATATATAACATGTGTTAATTCTATTGATATGGTGAAAATAATAAAATGACAATATGACATGTATTTTGGCAGTAATAAAGTAACAATATAGTGTACGCTAAAAAAATGCAAAGGTGCGATATCTTAGTCAAGTAATAAAAATTTGTAAAATATCATTCTCACAAGGACTAAGTAGTTAATTTAGTTTTAATTAAACGTAACAGCAAGATTAGATGATGGATGTAACTTATATTAACAAATTAAATCTACAACTACTCTATCTAATCTAACAAATTAATCGAAAGTGTTATGGAACTCAAGTAATTGACAAACTCTAGGACTTCGAATCCTCTAACATTCATCAATTGTAATATCCATTTTATTAGTTGACAACATCTATTTGGATATGAAGATAAAGGTTTCTAATTCGTTTAATAATTTTTCTCGAATAGAACGAAATATATCCTCACATGTGAACCTAATACATCTATATGAAGGATACAAACATGTAATAATGCATTAAAACTCAAGAAAATTTTTGAGATCATCAAAGCATAGCGACATATTTGTATTTTCTATAGGACTTTATTCTTACTGCTATTACGTGCCAAATTCATATTCCTTCTCTTGAATGACAATAAAAATAAAAAATAATTCGATTAGTGATCAATTAATTGAAAAGTATAATGTCAAAATCCGAAATTCGATCTCAAAATACCAAAGCGTAGAATTTAATGTTATCCTAGCATTTACATAATTAGCCAAGTATCATCTTAATTACAAAGACACAATTGAATTGATACAACATCTCTCGATATGAAAATTTGGAAAGAAGCTTGAATCTCTTTAATCAATCTCATTTTGTTCTTCTTCTTCAACTTAATAAATAGATGCATAAAAGTATATATGAATGTGTTTTCCAACCAAACTTCTATAAAATTTGTAAGAGATATGAAGTTGTTGATGTAACTTTTACCTTAAAAGTCTCTCTTCGAATTGTAGATGGAGAAATGTATTTATAGGCCCCAAGATTAGGTCAAAAATCATAGCCTAATTGATTTCCAAGTAGAAGTTGAGTCGAAAAATAAAATAAAATCGGACTGCTCACATATAAACAAGCGATCATATGATGTACCATTTCAATTGCATAGCATAATGTTGAAACTTGTTGGAATAAATTATTTTCTCATTACGATCGTAAGTTGTACTCGAAGTCGCAAGGAGAGCACTTTTCTTTCCCGTCCATTTTGGTCTACGGCTTTCTGCTTTTGCTTAGCTCGAGTATTCACAATTGATCTGATGCAAGTTCAAAAAATTTACAAGTTGGAGGACTGTTTTCAAGTTTCTAATTAGTAGGATTTCCAAATGACTACTTTTTAAAAGTTGGTTGACCAAATTAATAATTTCTAAAAGCTAGAGGAACTATTTAGAATTTACAAAAGTTGGAGG
The DNA here is from genome assembly GCA_903798255.1 of Fraxinus quadrangulata. Classification (NCBI taxonomy): domain Eukaryota; kingdom Viridiplantae; phylum Streptophyta; class Magnoliopsida; order Lamiales; family Oleaceae; genus Fraxinus; species Fraxinus quadrangulata. The sequence goes on along the minus strand of CAIGRB010103007.1, from coordinate 42,044 downwards.
ACTTATTTACTACTTACGAAAAGTTGGGTGGCTAAATTATTATTTCCTAAAAGTTGGAGGATTGATTTCAAGTTCCTAATTAGTAGGGTGACCAAAATATTATTTTCTAAAAGTTAGAGGACTGATTTAGGTTTTAATTAGTTGGATGACCAAACTAATATTTTCTATAAATTGAAGGATGAAATTTATTTTCTAAAAGTTGGAGGAAGAAATGTTATTTTCTAAAAGTTGTACTGATTTAGAGTTTCTAATTAGTTGCATGCCCAGCTATTTCCTAAAATCTATTGACCTAATTATTAATTTCTAAAAGCTAGAGGATCGATTCAGAGTTTATAAAAGTTGAAGGACTAATTTCAATATCTACATAGTTAGGTGACCAAAATATTATTTTCTAAATAATGGAGGATTGATTTCACGTTTAAAATAAGTTGGGTGACCAAATAAATAATTTATCAAAAGTTGGAGGACTAATTTGAAGTTCATACTTTGATGGGTGATCAAAATGTTATTTTCTAAAAGTTTTAGTACTAATTTCGAGTTTCACATAAGTTAGGTGACCAAATAAATATTTTCTAAAAGTTGGAGGTTTGTTTTCTAGTTTCACATTAGTTGGATGACCAAATAAATATTTTCTATAAGTTTGAGGACCGATTTGAAGTTTATACTTAGCCCCTATTTGGTGGTCTTTAAACTTAAAAAATTATGTTTTGAATAGTATTTTTTAGAAAATGTGTAACTAAAAAAAAGGGAAAATCTTTGTATATACGTGTAAAGTATTTTATTATGTGAATGTGTAGTTGGAAATGAGTATGAGAAATAAATTAAAGTAAATTAAATGCCACCAAACATGAGCTTAGTTGGATAACAAAAAATGTATTCTCTAAAATTTAGAGGACTAGTTTCATATTTCTCATTAGTAAGATGACCAAATTTCACTTTTTAAAGAGATGGGAGACCAAATTATTATTTCTAAAAGTTCGAGTACTGATTTACTATTTTCTAAAAGATGGGTGACCAAATTACCATACTCTAGAAGTTTGTGGACTACATTCGAGGTCCTCCAATTATTCACAAATGTCAAATGCATCCTATGTCTATTTAAAAGTATTAATATCATCCTCCATCTATTAGATATCAACAAAACCATCCTCTTACTATTTGGAAGCGTTAAGCTCATTCTTCAACTACTTTATATCATAAAAAATCCCCAGACTATGCACAAGTTACATTTTCATCCTCCATTTCTTATCTAGAGTCGAATTAGTCCTCCAGTTGTTAACAAATGTCAAACAGATCCTCCATCTACTTGCTAGTGTTAATATCATCCTTTAAGCCCATGTTTGAACCCCATTCTTTTTCCTTTTTTTCCCATTCATTTTTCTACAGTGCTCATTTTCAATCACAAATTCTCCAAATAAAATAATATTACACACAAATCTAAAACTTTTCATCATTTTTTCACCACACATTCTTCCATCAATCACTATTCAAAAATCAATTCTTCCTAAAAAAATAGGGGTCAAACACTCACTAAATGTACAATATCATCAAATTCATCTTCCAACTCCAATTTTACAATAAAACGTCCTCACGCTATCCACAAGTTACATTCTCATTCTCCAACTCAGTGTCAAATTAATTCTCCTACTACTCACAAATGTCAAAAGCATCCTCTATGTATTTAATATTGTTAATATAGTCCTCCAACTACATCTTAGCAAAAAAAAATCCTCAAGCTATCCACAAGTTACTTTTTCATCATCCAACTCTTATGTATTGTCAAATTAGTCCTCAAACTATTCATAAATGTCAAACACATCGTTCATCTATTTAATATTTTAATATCATTCTCCAACTATGCAATATCATCAAAATCATCCTCTAGCTATTAAGAAGCGATAAGTTCATAGTCCAACTACATTTTAGCATAAAAATTATCCTCACTATATTAAATAGTTACAGTTTCATCTTCTAACTCTTATCTGGAGTCAAATTAGTCCTCCAATTACTCACAAATGTCAACGCATCCTTCATCTATTCAATATTTTTAATATTGGCCTCCAACATTGCTATATCATTAAAATAGTCCTCCAACTACTAGTAAGAGAATTCCAATCCTCCAGCTATTATAGTGTCAAAATCATCCTCAAACTATACAAAAGTTACATTTTCTTCCCCCCAACTCTTCCCCAAAGTCAAATTCATCCTCAGACTAACATAAAACATTAAAATCATCCTCCATCTATTTAGTAGTGTTAATATCATCCTTTATCTATTTCTTAACATCAAAATCATCCTCACACTATACACAAGTTACATTTTCTTCCGTCAACTCTTCTCTAGAGTCAAATTCATCCTCAAAATATTCTAAAATGTCAAACTAGTCCTTCATCTATTTATTATTTTTAATATCATCCTCATCTATTCATTAACATCAAAATCATCCTCCAATTATTAAAAAGCAATAAATTCATCCTCCAACTCAAGTATTCGCCAACATCAAATTCATCCTCCAAGTTTTTGCCAGCATGAAAGTCATCCTCCAACTATTAGCTATTATCAAAATCATCTTCCAACTATTTACAAACATCAAATTCATTCTCCATTTATCCACCACAATTTATAATCATCCCTCAACTATCACTAGCATCATATTCATTCTTATTCACTAGCATCAAAATATCCTCAAACTATTCAATATCGTCAAAACCATCCTCAAACTATTTTTCTAGTGTTAAAATCATCCTCAAACTACTCACGAGCATCAAAATCGTCCACTTACTATTCGCTAGCATCAAAACCACCCTCTTACTATTCACTAGCATCGAAATCCTCAATTATTGTATTTATAATTATACGAATATATTTTATATAATACTAACATGATTTCAATTCATTATTTGGATATAAGGTGAATTCAATTATCCTACTTAAAGTTCGCCAAACTTGACTCTAAACCATTTAAAAATTTCACACAAAAGCCACCCAGTCCCCTAAAACCCTTTTTGCTGCTGCCACCTAAAGCAAACACCTATTAGAGTTTATATATGGTAAACGGGGGAAGAAGAAATATGAGAGCTATGGTGTCTGAGCTAATTCTCATCAGCCACCGCTACCTCGACGCCTTTGGTAGCCATGGATTCACTTATGATTTCCGCCACTTTCACTTTCTGATCCTTGCTCCTTCTTCAAGGTGCCTCATACCGCCTTTTTGTGTATATGCATGAGAGTACATCTGTGAACTTTTTAGCAAAAGAATCATACTTTTTTACTATGCCAAATACGCGTAATCTTAACTTTTTGGGGACAAAAATGTGAAATGAGTCTCGTTAAAATTTTAAATTATTAGGTAAAAAAGTTTCTTTTACTTTAATTTCAAATTGAAAATAATTCCAAAATTTCATTATTTCTAAACTATGAGTCTATAAAATGTTATACAAATGAAGACAAAGGATATTCTTATCCTTGTTAATGTCAATCTATTTTCAATTAAATCGTACTAAGAAACACAATCCACACCCCCCGAATGGTTATTGGGATAATATAACTGTGATAATTATATCAAAATAGGTGCCTTAAGATTCACAAAAGCTTTCTAAAACATGTACATGTATGTAGAAAGGGGGGTTATTTCCCTAAATGGTTACTAGACATTTCTCAAAGTTCATGCGTACTGAACTTCAAATTGCTCACATTAATCACTTAATTTTCAAAATTGATACTCCATCCATCACAACATAAATGACGCTTGCAAAATTGAAAAAATTTGATGACACGTCTAACAATATGATTTACGTGGCACAAATTTAGAAACTATAAATCAAATTTTTACATAAATCATGCTATAATAGTTAGAAACTATTATAATCCAGCTTATAAGTTTTATGAAATTTAAATTTCAAAAAGCTAACCACACATTCAACAATCATTAAAAAAACTCATATATGCATTGGATGATTTGTGAATAAAAAGCGGCAACGTACCTGTAGACTTAGGCCCAACGTCATCAAATCCTTCCAATTTTGCAAGCGTAGTTTACTTAGTGATTGATGAGGTAACAATTTTCAAAGTTAAGTGACTAACGGGGACTGTTTCTAAATTCAATGACCCTGTGGAAACTTTAAGAAAAGTTCAGTGACTATTTAAGGAATTAACCTTAAAAATGGTTAGGAAAACTTCACTTAAGTCTATTTATTTATCATTTTAAACTACTATTTAATTATCTAAGCTTTATTTTTATTTCAGTTACATAGCTCACTCTATCTACGGAGAAAAATTAATAGAAAAACTATAACGTCGTAGATAGAAAAGTGGATGTGAATTTTTAAAACCAATAATTATAATCTCATTAGTTGGATGACCATATTAAAATTTTCTGAAAGCTAGCTGACCAAATTGTTATTTTCTAAAAGTTGAGTGACCAAATTATTGTTTCCTAAAAGTTGGAGGACTGTATCGAGTTAATAATTAGTTGGGTGATCAAATTATTATTTTCTATAAGTTAGAGGACTGATTTAGAGTTTCACATAAGTTGGGTGACCAAGTAAAATAGTTTCTAAAAGATGGAGGGACTGCTTTCAAATTTTTAATTAGTTGGGTGACCCCATAGGTTGAGTGATCAAATTAATATTTTGTAAAAGATTGAGGACCAAATAGTATTTTCTAAAAGATGGATGACTATTTTCGATTTTCTCATTAGTTGGATGACCAAATTACTACTTTTAAGCATTGGGGTGACCAAATTACTATTTACTAAAAGTCAGGTGACTATAATATAATTTTCTAAAACTTGGAGGATGATTTACTATTTTCTAAAAGTTGGAGGACTGATTTACTTCTTTCTAAGACCGCATTTTTATTTTCTCAAGGTTGGAGGATTGATTTCGAGTATCATATTAGTTGGCCAAATTATTAATTTCAAAAAGTTGAAGGATTGATTTCGAGTTTCAAATAAGTTGAATGACCCAAAAAAATATTTTCTAGAAGTTGGAAGATAGTTTTCGAGTTTCTCATTAGTTGGATGACCAAATTAAAATTTTCTAAAAGATGGATCTGGCCCTTTATAGAGAAGATATATAATAAATATTTGTAATCAACCATTTGTCACTCGAAGGTGACCAAATTATTATCCTCCAACTACTCACTAGCGTAAAATCATCACCTTCTATTCACTAACATCAAAACCATCCTCTTACAGTTCACTAGCGTCCAAATCCTCAATTATTTAAATGATACGAATATATTTTATATGATACTAACATGATTTTAGTTCAAATTTTTATTTCAACGACATCATTATTTCTAAACTATAAGTCTATAACATGTTATACAAAGGAAGACAGGAGATATTCTTATCCTTGTTAATGTCAATCTCTTTTCAATTAAATCTTACTAAGAAACACAATCCACACTCCCACATGGTTATTGGGATAATATAACTATGAGAATAGTATCACTAAAGCTTTATAAAACATGTACGTGTATGTAAAAAGGGTTAGGAAAACTTAAGTCTATTTATGTATCCTTTTAAAATGCTAGTTTTTGTTTCAGTTACATAGCTCCCCCTATCTATGGAGAAAAAATATAACGTCGCAGACAGAAAAGTTGATGTGGATTTTTAAAACCAACAATTATATATCTAAAATTGTCTACCCGTCTCCTTTCAATCAAATAATTATGGTGTTGGATTGTGATGCCATTTTGGACATTTGCATTTCAACTATTGGGGCAATGATGAAAACGGGCTTGGCCCAACTGCTGAAAATATTATTTCAATCTTAAACATTGCCCAATAACTCAAAGAAATTCGACCCACAACCCAGCCCAATTGAACGCCACCTGTACTGCTCTGGTCCATTGATTTTTCAGCCTAATTTATGGTGATAATGATGATTATAAAATGAGCTGAATGGGCATTTTTCTTTCATTCGGTCTTCTGCAGTGTGCGAGGCTTCTGGGTTTTCCTTCGTGTTTTCTTCTCATACTTTGTGTAATAGATTAAAACTTCTGATTTTAATCATAAATCTTGGTGATTAGAGTCTTGGTGATTCTTCGATTGAGGTTGTTGGAGGGATAGATTGGCTGTGAGGTCATGAACCATTGAGTAGCTGCTTTGTGCATTTCTTTAGGGTTTGAGGTTCTTCGTGGCTGATTTCCTTGTACAGACGGGTACAATGTGTTGTGTGTTCTGAGCCCTAATAATAATAATCGATCACTTTGATGTTTTGGGTATTCTTTGTGAATCTCACTATTTCTGTTTTTGTTTTTGACTCTACAAATGGTATCAGAGCGTGTGTGAGTCCGTGAGGGATCTTCGATCGAGTGATTGTCACTGAAAAATTAATTTCCAGGTGACATCTGGTTATCGATCTGAATTGATAAAACCCTAGATTTTCGATTCTGCTACTAATCTTGGTTTTCTATTTGTGTTCTCTCGAGGGACCTGGTTCTTGGTGAACGGGCTTGGAGTTAGGGCTTCGAGCTGCTTGGTGTTTTTTTCTGAACCTGCTTGGTGCTGGTTCTTTCGAACTTGTGTGGTGAAAAAATTCCTAACTCTTCTTATTTTCTCATTATTTGATCTTGAACATTGTGAATTCCCCTCATGTTTTCCCTGTTAGCTCCTTTTTTTGGTGTTCGAGAATTGAGCATTGACTTGGGTCATGAACCTCATGGAATTCTGGTGAATTCTAACATCAGGAATTGGAGATATCTACATATTAATCTGTTTAATTTACTGTGACATAATTTTGTGAAGTACTGTGATTGTTAGTTGGTTTTATTTCTCTGCTTGTTTCTCTAACATTGTGTTGTTTTCACTGAGGATATTATTTAGCTTTCAATCACTATTGTTTTCACAATAGTTTTCACTGTCTTATTGGCCTGTTGATTTGAATTGATATTTCATACATGCTTTGGTGTTACACTGAGACTTGTGTATTACTCATTTTTTTTAAATATTCGTTTTCTGCCTTTCTGTTAAACTGTGACCTCAAATATCTTTTTTTGTATTGATTAAAAACTTCAAATGACAATTACAACGTTTGAACTTGAAGTTTTTAACGGAAAATGGGATTTTCCCATTTGGCAGCAAAAAATGAAAGGGATTTTAGTTCAAAAGAAAGTCTCTACGGCTGTAATTGATGAATTTCCTGCTACCATGACTGATGATAAAAAATTTGAATCTAATGAACTTTCTTATACCTCTATAATTCTTCATTTGTCTGATCAGGTGTTAAAAAAAGTTGGTAAACAAGATAATGCTCAGGCATTGTGGGAAGAATTAGAAAAATAGTATATGACTAAGAGTCTACCTAATAAATGTACGTGTATGTAAAAAGGGTTAGCAAAACTTAAGTCTATTTATGTATCCTTCTAAAATGCTAGTTTTTGTTTCAGTTACATAGCTCCCCCTATCTATGGAGAAAAAATATAACGTCGCAGACAGAAAAGTTGATGTGAATTTTTAAAACCAACAATTATATATCTAAAATTGTCTACCCGTCTCCTTTCAATCAAATAATTATGGTGTTGGATTGTGATGCCATTTTGGACATTTGCATTTCAATGTTGGGGCAATGATGAAAACAGGCTTGGCCCAACTGCTGAAAATATTATTTCAATCTTAAACATTGCCCAATAACTCAAAGAAATTCGACCCACAACCCAGGCCAATTGAACGCCACTTGTGCTGCTCTGGTCCATTGATTTTTCAGCCTAATTTATGGTGATGATGATGATTATAAAATGAGCTGAATGGGCATTTTTCTTTCATTCGGTCTTTTGCAGTGTGCGAGGCTTCTGGGTTTTCCTTCATGTTTTCTTCTTATACTTTGTGTAATAGATTAAAACTTCTGATTTTAATCATAAATCTTGGTGATTAGAGTCTTGGTGATTCTTCGATTGAGGTTGTTGGAGGGATAGATTGGATGTGAGGTCATGAACCATTGAGTAGCTGCTTTGTGCATTTCTTTAGGGTTTGAGGTTCTTCGTGGCTGATTTCCTTGTACAGACGGGTACAATGTGTTGTGCGTTCCGAGCCCTAATAATAATAATAATCGATCACTTTGATGTTTTGGGTATTCTTTGTGAATCTCACTATTTCTGCTTCTGTTTTAGTTTTTGACTCTACAAATGGTATCAGAGCGTGTGTGAGTCCGTGAGGGATCTTCGATCGAGTGATTGTCACTGAAAAATTAATTTTCAGGTGACATCCAATTAGGGTTATAAAGGACGCCTCCAAATTAGTTTCCATAAGAGTTGAAGTCAAATTAGGAAATCAGAATTTTTTTCGATTTGGCCTGGACGGGCACCTAGTACAAAATAGGGCTACCGTCCAGGCAAAACTTTTCCTTCCTGTAAATAGGTTTTAGGGTTGGGCGGTCGCCCAATCCATATAACTGGGTGGCTGCCAGTTATAAGAAAATCCACGAATTTCCTTTCAGCCATTTTCTTTATTCCTTCTTCCATTTTTGTCCTCTACATCCAGCTACTTCAATTTAGTGTTTTCACTTTTACTCAATTACATATTAGTCCTCAAANCTGGGCGGGCGTCCAGTACAAAATGGGGCTGCCGCCCAGGAAAATAATTTATTTGCTGTAATTAGATTTGAGGGTTGGGCGGTAACTGGGTGGCTGCCCAGTTATAAATATTTTCTTGAATTTCTGTTCAGCCCTTATCTTCATTCCTTCTTCCATCTTGGTCCTTTTTTCTCTATTTTTTTCCAATTTCCTCCGCAATCATCATTATCGTCCTGCAAACACAAACTTCATGAATTAAGCTATATTCCACACATTAAACTTCAATTATCCATATTTGTGAACCGAAATAAACGTGTAAAAATGCCATTATCAATTTACTATTTTCTAAAAGTTGGAGGACTGATTTACTTCTTTCTAAGACCACATTTTTATTTCCTCAAGGTTGGAGGATTGATTTCGAGTATCATATTAGTTGGCCAAATTATTAATTTCAAAAAGTTGAAGGATTGATTTCGAGTTTCAAATAAGTTGAATGACCCAAAAAAATATTTTCTAGAAGTTGGAAGATGGTTTTTGCGTTTCTCATTAGTTGGATGACCAAATTACAATTTTCTAAAAGATGGATCTGGCCCTTTATAGAGAAGATAAATAATAAATATATGTAATCAATCATTTATCACTCGAAGGTGACCAAATTATTATCCTCCAACTTCTCACTAGTGTAAAATCATCATATTATGTTCACTAACATCAAAACCATCCTCTTACAATTCACTAGCGTCAAAATCCTCAATTATTTAAATGATACGAATATATTTTATATGATACTAACATGATTTTAGTTCAAATTTTTATTTCAACCACAAGATAGAAGGCGAATTCAATTATCCTACTTAAAGTTAGACAAACTTAGCTCTAAACCATTTAGAAATTTCATAACAAAAGACCCCCCAGTACCCTAAAACCAGTGGTGGCAATCACTCAAAGCAAACACCTGTTGAAGTTTATATGTGGAAAACAGGGGGAAGAAGAAATATGAAAGCTACGGTGTCGGTGCTAATTCTCGTTAGCCACCGCGACTTCAACTCCTTTGATAGTCATGGATTCGCTCTTGACTTATGCTTTCGCCACTTTCACTCCTTGAGCCTTGCTCCTTAAAGGTGCCCTATAAGGAGGCTTGGCCCAACTGCTGAAAATATTATTTCAATCTTAAACATTGCCCAATAACTCAAAGAAATTCGGCCCACAACGCCACGTGTGCTGGTCCATTGATTTTTCAGCCTAATTTATGGTGATGATGATGATTATAAAATGAGGTGAATGGGCATTTTTCTTTCATTCGGTCTTCTGCAGTGTACGAGGCTTCTAGGTTTTCCTTCGCGTTTTCTTCTCTTCATTCTCCTTGTCGATACTTTGTGTAATAGATTAAAACTTCTGGTTTTAATTATAAATCTTGGTGATTAGAGTCTTGGTGATTCTTCGATTGAGGTTGTTGGAGGGATAGATTGGTTGTGAGGTCACGAACCATTGAGTAGCTGCTTTGTGCATTTCTTTAGGATTTGAGGTTCTTCGTGGCTGATTTCCTTGTACAGACGGGTACAATGTGTTGTGTGTTCTGAGCTCTAATAATAATAATCGATCCCTTTAACATTTTGGGTATTCTTTGTGAATCTCACTATTTCTGCTTCTGTTTTGGTTTTTTACTCTACAAATGGTATCAGAGCGTGTGTGAGTCCGTGAGGGATCTTCGATCGAGTGATTGTCATTGAAAAATTAATTTCCAGGCGACATCCGATTATCGATCTGAATTGGTAAAACCCTAGATTTTCGATTATGCTACTAATCTTAATTTTCTATTTGTGTTCTCTTGAGGGAACTGGTTCTTGGTGAACGGGTTTGGAGTTTGGGCTTCGAGCTGCTTGGTGTTGTTTTTCTGAACCTGTTTGGTGCTGGTTCTTCTGAACCTGTGTGCTGAAAAAATTCCTAACTCTTCTTATTTTCTCGTTATTTGATCTTGAACATTGTGAATTCCATCATGTTTTCCCTGTTAGCTCCTTTTTTTGGTGTTCGGGAATTGAGCTTTGACTTGGGGTCATGAACCTCATGGAATCCTGGTGAATTCTAACATCAAGAATTGGAGAAATCTACATATTAATCTGTTTAATTTACTGTGACATAATTTTGTGAAGTACTGTGATTGTTAGTTGGTTTTATTTCTCTGCTTGTTTATCTAACATTGTGTTGTTTTCACTAAGGATATTATTTAGCTTTCAATCACTATTGTTTTCACTGTCTTATTGGCCTGTTGATTTGAATTGATATTTCATCCCTATTTTGGTGTTACACTGAGACTTGTGTGTTATTCATTTTTTAAAATATTTGTTTTCTGCCTTTCTGTTAAACGGTGACCTCAAATACCTTTTTTGTATTGATTAAAAACTTCAAATGACAATTACAAGTTTTTAATGGAAAATGGGATTTCCCCATTTGGTAGTAAAAAATGAAAGGGGTCTTAATTCAACAGAAAGTCGCTAAGGCTATAATTGGTGAATATCCTGCTACTAGGACTGATGATAAAAAACTAGAATCTGATGAACTTGGTTATACCTCTATAATTCTTCATTTGTATGATCAAGTGTTTAAGAAAAATTGGTAAACTTGATAATGCTAAGGCGTTGTGGGACAAATTAGAAGAACAGTATATGTCTAAGAGTCTGCCTAATAAACTCTTCCTTTTAGAAAATGTTCTTTAACTTTAAGATTGATATGTCTAAAGACTTAGATGATAATCTTGATACTTTTAATTAATTAGTTAAAGATATTACTAATGCTGGAGATAAAGTTTCTGAATAATATAAAGTTGTTATCCTCTTGAATGTTATACCTAATGTAAATAAGGATGTTAGTCTGCTATTAAGTATGGTAGAGATACTTTAACTCTTGAAATAGTAATTAATTTTTTAAGAAATAAAGAATTAGAGCTTAAGGTTGATATGACTGGAAATGAATTTGAGAGTTTATTTGTGGGAGAGAAACCTATGTCTAGACAAGTCAATGGTCAGAGTCATCAGGGGAATAAT
>CAIGRB010103007.1:8039-30478 GCA_903798255.1 Fraxinus quadrangulata | reverse complement strand
ATGATAAGAATAGTGAATGGATCCTGGATTTAGGGTATACTTTCCATATGACCTCTAGAAGACCTTGATTAGAAAACTTTAAGGAACTTGATGGTGGAGAGGTGGTTATGGGTAACAATGTAACTTGTAGTATTAAAGGAACTGGTAGTGTGACTTTGAAATTTGAAAATTGATATACTTTTACTTTAGAAAGAGTAAGGTATGTTCCTGAATTGAATAGGAATCTGATTTCTATGGGTAATCTAGATAACATAGGCCTGTAAGGCCGGATTGGAGACGATTCTTTGAAAGTAATTAAGGGTTCCTTAGTTATTTTCAAATGTATCAAGATGAATGATATATATGTCGCTAGAACCAGTGTAGTTCAAAGTCATACTGTTGAATCCTCTAGTGCTGAGATTGACGCTACCCTGAAATGGCATAATAGGCTTGCACATATGAGTGAAAAGGGGCTGCATATTTTGAATAAGAAAATGGCATTTGGTAAGGATGTGATTTTTAGAGTACCTTTCTGTGAGTATTGTATCTTAGGAAAACAACAAATGTTTCACTTTAATACTGGACAACATAAGACTGCATCTATCCTTGAGTATATTTATTCTGACCTGTGGGGTCCATCATCTACTACCACTTAAGGTGGTAATAGATATTTTTTAATCACTGATCGATGATTCTTCAAGAAAAGTTTGAATTTATCTTTTGAAACAAAAATCAGATACTTTTGAAAAGTTTAAAAATTGGAAAACTTTAATTGAAAATCAAATAGATCAAAAGATCAAAGTTTTAAGAACGGATAATGGTCTAGAATTTTGTAATTCAAAATTTGATCAACTTTGTAAAGATGATGGGGTCCTCAGGCATAAGACTGTTCCTTATACTTCTCAGCAAAATGGAGTTGATGAAAGAATGAATATGACTATCTTGGATAAGGTTAGATGCATGATGATTAGTTCTGGATTTCTTAAAGTCCTTTGGGGTGAGGCTGTTAGGAGAGCTGTGTATATAGTGAAAAGGACTAATTCTAGTACTTTAGATGGTAAGACACCCGAAGAGGTATGGTCAGGGAAATTATCTGATTATACTATTTTGAGAACGTTTGGGTGTGCTGCATATTCTCACCAAAGTTTAGGCAAACTGGAGCCTAGACCTCAGAAATGTATTTTCATTGAGTATCCTGAAGGAGTTAAAGGATACAGACTTTGGGCTAGAGATGAGAAATGTTTTAAAATGATAACAAGTAGGAATGTGACTTTTAGTGAAGCTGATATGCCTTATTTGAGTAAGAAAGTCTCTAGTGATGTTCTTGAGAGTGAAAAAGATGAAGAGACTAGGATGCAGGTGAAATTAGGTTACTCTCCCAAACTTGTTGAGGATGAACAAGTTGAGAATGAAGTTGGTAAGGAGAGTGATGGTGTTATTGGTTCACAGGAACATATTGAAAGTAGTGAACGTGACTTAATAAATGAATTAGTTGATCATTTGAGTGATTATCAACTTGCCCGTGATAGAACTAGGAGGGAGATAAGGGAACCTATTAGGACGAGTGATTATAAATCATTTGCTGTTTTGTCTTATCAAGACTTAGCTTATAAGGAACCTAAATCTTATGAAGAGGCTTTAAGTTGTCAACAATCTGATGAATGGCTAGGTACTATGGAAGAAGAAATGAAGTCCTTAGTTAAGAATAATACTCAAAAATTAGTTCATAAACTCGAGAATAAGTCTTTAGTAGGCTGTAAGTGGGTTTATAGCATTAAAGAGGGAAATTATTCTAAACAACATCTTAGGTTCAAAGCTAGACTTGTAGCAAATGGGTTTACACAAAAGTCTGGTATTGTTTACAATGAAATGTTCTCTCTTGTTGTTAAATACTACTACTATAAAAATCATGTTTGCTTTGGTTACTCAATATGATTAAGAATTTGAACAAATGGATGTTAAAACTGCCTTCTTGTATGGTGACTTAGATGAAACTATTTACATTGTACAACCACAAGGTTTTATTGATTCTAAAAGACCTAATCATGTTTTCCTTTTAAATAGGTCTTTGTATGGTTTGAAACAATCACCTAAGCAATGGTATAAAAAATTTGACAAATTTGTGTCATCTATTGGTTTTATAAGAAGTGCATTTGATCATTATATTTATTTTAAAAGAAATGATAGTAATGATGTGATTGTTTATTTTCTTTTGTATGTTGATGATATGTTGTTGATTGGACATAAAATGAGTGCTATAAATGACATTAAAAAAGTTTTAAGTGCTGAATTTGAAATTAAAGACTTTATGACATATTAGAAGAATCTTATGAATGGATGTTAAAAGAAATAGATCACAACAACCATTTCTTTTAACACAATCTGATTATGTGAAAAATGTGTTATCCAAGTTTGCTATACATGATTCTAAGTATGTTACTTTGCCTCTTGCTTGTCATTTTAAGTTGAGTAAAGAACAATATCTTCATGATGAATCTGATATCAAATAATGCAAATAGTACCTTATGCTAATGATGTTGGATCTATTATATATACTATGGTGTGTATTAGATCTGATGTTGCACCATAGCAAACTCGGGTCCTGAACATTGGACTGCTTTAAAATGACTTTTAAGATACTTAAAAGGTTCTGCGGAATTAGGGCTGCATTTTAAATTCTGTAAAGAGAGAGTTATGTTAAGAGGATATATGGATTCTGATTCTGCTAGTAATAAGGATAATAGAAAATCAACTACTGCATATGTGCTTACTTTGTGTGGAACTTGCATAAGTTGGAAATCTCAACTACAGTTTATTGTTGTCTTATCTACTACAGAAGCTGATTATGTAGCTACTACTAAAGCTATTAAAGAGTCTTTGTGGCTCATAATCCTGTTGTGGTTTATTGTGATGGTCAAAGTGTCATTCATTTATGTAAAAACCCAATTTTTCATGATAGGACCAAACATATAGATGTTAGGATGCACGTCATTAGAGATATAGTTCAAAAAGAGTCCATCTTGCTAGAAAAAATTCTTACACAATCTAATCCCGCAGATATGGGAATAAAGGTACTTCCTCTTACCAAATTTAAATCATGTTTACAAATTCTAAGAATTGATGCTTGTTGAATTTGTTGTTTCTGTAGGTGTGATTCTTCTTGGTGTTGGTGTTGATAAAAACTAATGTGTTTGTTTGTTTATAACATTAGCATCAAGGGGGAGATTTGTTGGATTGTGATGCCATTTTGGACATTTGCATTACAACTGTTGGGGCAATGATGAAAATGGACTTGACCCAATTGCTGGAAATATTATTTCAATCTTAAACATTGCCCAATAACTCAAAGAAATTCGACCCACAACCTAGCCCAATTGAACGCCACCTGTGCTGCTCTAGTCTATTGATTTTTCAGCCTAATCTACGGTGGTGATGATGATTATAAAAGGAGCTGAATGGGAATTTTTCTTTCATTCGGTCTTATGCCGTATGCAAGGCTTCTGGGTTTTCCTTCGTGTTTTCTTCTCTTCATTCTCCTTGTCGATACTGTGTAATAGATTAAAACTTCTGGTTTTAATCATAAATTTTGGTGATTAGAGTCTTGGTGATTCTTCGATTGAGGTTGTTGGAGGGTTAGATTGGCTGTGAGGTCATGAACCATTGAGTAGCTGCTTTGTGCGATTTTTTTTAGGGTTTGAGGTTCTTTGTGGTTGATTTCCTGTACAGACGGGTACAATGTGTTGTGTATTCTGAACCCTAATAATAATAATAATCAATCTATTTGATGTTTTGGGTATTCTTTGTGAATCTCACTATTTCTGCTTCTGTTTTGGTTTTTGACTCTACATATGGTTTAAAGTTCAATCATGTGATGCTAAAAAAGATAAAGGAATACTAATGATGGGGATAAAGTTTCTGAAGAATATAAAGATGTTATCCTTTTGAATGCTATACCTGATGTATATAAGGATGTTAAGTCTACTATTAAGTATGGTAAAGATACTTGAACTCCTGAGATAGTGATTAATTTTTTAAGAAGTAAAGAATTAGAGCTTAAGATTGATAGGTCTGGAAAGGATTTTGAGAGTTTATTTGTGAAAGTGAGACCTATTTCTAGGCAAGTCAATAGTCAGACTCATCAGGGGAATAATAATAATAATAATAATAATTCTAAGAAGAAGGGGAAAGGGAGATTTAGATCAAAGTCTATGAGTGGAAATAAGAAGTGCTATGGTTGTGGAAAGATATGACATTTTATAAAAGATGTTATAAGAAGAAGAATGAATAGAGAGAAATGAGAGTGGATGAGGAAAATGTAGTTGAACCCCTAGATGAGAGGACTATTGATGTGTATGTGGTGACATAACCCATTTCTGATTTGAATACTGAAAACCATGTAGATAACAGTGATCAAAATAGTGAATGTATTCTGGATTCAGGATGTACTTTCCATATGACCTCTAGAAGACCTTGGTTAGAAAATTTTAAGGATCTCGATGGTGGAGAGGTAGTTATGGGTAACAATGTAGTTTGTAGTATTAAAGGAACTAGTAGTGTGACTTTGAAATTTGAAAATTGATATACCTTTACTTTAGAAAGAGTAAGGTATGTTCCTGAATTGAATATGAATCTGATTTCTATGGGTAATCTAGATGACATAGAGGCCGGATTGGAGATGATTCTTTGAAAGTAATTAAGGGTTCCTTAGTTATTTTCAAAGGTATCAAGATGAATGATATATATGTCGCTAGAACTAGTGTAGTTCAGAGTCACATTGTTGAGTCCTCTAATGCTGAGATTGACGCTACCCTGAAATGACATAATAGGCTTGCACATATGAGTGAAAAGGGCCTGCATATTTTGAATAAGAAATGGGCATTTGGTAAGGATGTGATTTTTAGAGTTCCTTTCTGTGAGTATTGTACCTTAGGAAAACAACAAATGCTTCACTTTAATACTGGACAGCATAAGACTGCATCTATCCTTGAGTCTATTCATTCTGACCTGTGGGGCCCATCATCTACTACCACTCAAGGTGGTAATAGATATTTTTGTTATCACTAATCGATGATTCTTCAAGAAAAGTTTGGATTTATCTTTTGAAACAAAAATCAGACACTTTTGAAAAGTTTAAAAATTAGAAAACTTTAATTGAAAATCAAATAGATAAAAAGATCAAAGTTTTAAGAAATGACAATGGTCTAGAATTTTGTAAATCGAAATTTGATCAACTTTGTAAAGATGATGGGGTCCTCAGGCATAAGACTGTTCCTTATACACCTCAGCAAAATGGAGTTGCTGAAAGAATGAATAAGACTATCTTGGAAAATGTTAGATGCATAATGATTAGTTCTGGAGTTCTTAAATTCCTTTGGGGTGAGGCTGTTATAACAGCTGTGTATATAGTAAAAAGGACTCATTCCAGTACTTTAGATGGTAAGACACCCGAAGAGGTATGGTTAGGGAAATTATCTGATTATACTGTTTTGAGAACGTTTGGGTGTGCTGCATATTCTCACCAAAGTCTAGGCAAACTGGAGCGTAGATCTCAGAAATGTGTTTTCATTGAGTATCCTGAAGAAGTTAAAGGATACAGACTTTAGGCTAGAGATCAGCAAGGTTTTAAAATGATAACAAGTAGGAATGTGATTTTTAATGAAGCTGATATGCCTTGTTTGAGTAAGAAAGTCTCTAGTGATGTTCCTGAGAGAAAAAGATGAAGAGACTAGGATGCATGTGAAATTAGATTACTCTCCTAATGAAGTTGAAAATGAAGTTGGTGAGGAGAGTGATGGTGTTACTGATTCACAGGAACCTATTGAAGGTAGTGAACGTGACTTAATAAATGTATTAGTTGATCATTTGAGTGATTATCAACTTGCCCGTGATAGAACTAGGAGGAAAATAAGGGAACCTGTTAGGATGAGTGATTATCAATCCTTTGTTATTTTGTCATATCAAGACTTAGTTTTTAAGGAACCTAAATCTTATGAAGAGGCTTTAAGTTGTCAACAATCTGATGAGTGGCTACATGCTATGGAAGAAGAAATGAAGTCCCTAGTTAAGAATAATACTTGAAAATTAGTTCCTAAACCCGAGAATAAGTCTTTAGTAGACTGTAAGTGGGTTTATAGCATTAAAGAGGGAAATTCTTCTAAACAACCTCTTAGATTCAAAGCTAGACTTGTAGCAAAGGAGTTTACACAAAAGCCTGATATTGATTATAATGAAAATTTCTCTCCCGTTGTTAAATACACTACTATAAAAGTCTTGTTTGCTTTGGTTGCTCAATATGATTAAGAACTTGAACAAATGAATGTTAAAACTGCATTCTTGCATGGTGACTTAGATGAAACTATTTACATTGTACAATCACAAGGTTTTATTGATTCTAAAAGACCTAATTATGTTTGCCTTTTAAATGGGTCTTTGTATGGTTTGAAACAATCACTTAAGCAATGGTATAAAAAATTTAACAATTTTGTGTCATCTATTGATTTTATAAGAAGTGCATTTGATCATTATCTTTATTTTAAAAGAAATGATAGTAATGATGTGATTGTTTATCTTCTTTTATATATTGATGATATGTTGTTGATTGGACATAAAATGAGTGCTATAAATGACATTAAAAAGGTTTTAAGTGCTGAATTTGAAATTAAAGATTTAGGACATATTAGAAGAATCTTAGGAATGAATATTAAAAGAAATAGATTACAACAATCACTTCTTTTAACATAATCTGATTATGTGAAAAAATATATTATCCAAGTTTGCTATACATGATTCTAAGTCTGTTACTTTGCCTCTTGCTTGTCATTTTAAGTTGAGTAAAGAACAATGTCCTCATGATGAATCTGATATCAAATAATGCAAATAGTACATTATGCTAATGATGTTGGATCTATTATTATATACTATGGTGTGGACTAGATCTGATGTTGCACATGTTATTAGCATTCTAAGTAGGTTCATAGCAAACTCGGGTCCTGAACATTGGATTGCTTTAAAATGGCTTTTAAGATATTTAAAAGGTTCTGCGGAATTATGGTTGCATTTTAAATTCTGTAAAGAGGGAGTTATGTTAAGAGGATATGTGGATTCTGATTCTGCTAGTAATAAGAATAATAGAAAATCAACTACTGCATATGTGTTTACTTTGTATGGAACTTGCATAAGTTGAAAATCTCAACTACAGTTTATTGTTGCCTTATCTACTATAGAAGCTGAGTATGTGGTTGCTATTAAAGCTATTAAAGAGTTTTTGTGGATTAAAGGCTTGTTGAATGAACTAAATGAATTGCATAATCCTATTGTGGTTTATTGTGATGGTCAAAGTGTCATTCATTTAAGTAAAAACCCAAGTTTTCATGATATGACCAAACATATAAATGTTAGGATGCATATCATTAGAGATATAGTTCAAAAAGAGTCCATATTGCTAGAAAAAATTCTTACACAATTTAATCCCGCGGATATGGGAACAAAGGTACTTCCTCTTATCAAATTTAAATCATGTTTACAAATTCTAAGAATTGATGCTTGTTCAATTTGTTGTTTCTGCAGGTGTGATTCTTCTTGGCATTGATAAAAACTAATGTGTTTGGTTGTTTATAACATTAGCATCAAGGGGGAGATTTGTTGGATTGTGATGTCATTTTGGACATTTGCATTTCAACTGTTGGGGCAATGATGAAAACGGGCTTGACCCAATTGCTGGAAATATTATTTCAATCTTAAACATTGCCCAATAACTCAAAGAAATTCGACCCACAACCCAGCCCAATTGAACGCCACATGTGCTGCTTTGGTCTATTGATTTTTCAGCCTAATCTACGATGATGATGATGATGATGATGATGATGATGATGCTGATGATTATAAAATGAGCTGAATGGGAATTTTTCTTTCATTCGGTCTTCTGCTGTGTGCGAGGCTTCTGGGTTTTCCTTCATGTTTTCTTCTCTTCATTCTCCCTGTCGATACTTTGTGTAATAGATTAAAACTTCTAGCTTTAATCATAAATCTTGGTGATTAGAGTCTTGGTGATTCTTCAATTGAGGTTGTTGGAGGGTTAGATTGGCTGTCAGGTCATGAACCATTGAGTAGCTGCTTTGTGCGATTTCTTTAGGGTTTGAGGTTCTTTGTGGCTAATTTCATGTACAGACAGGTACAATGTGTTGTGTATTCTGAACCCTAATAAAAATAATAATCGATCACTTTGATGTTTTGGGTATTCTTTGTGAATCTCACTATTTCTGCTTCTGTTTTGGTTTTTGACTCTACATATGGTTTAAAGTTCAATCACGTGATGCTAAAAAAGATAAAGGAATGATATAAAATAAAATAAAAGATTTTTTTTTTCATAATTATCATACTTCAATATTACATTTTTAGAAATATCAAACTTGGAGATTTTTTTTTTTCAAAATTCAGATCATAATTCAATATTATCTTACACTAAAATGATAAATATTATATTATACAAGATAAGAATGTTACCTTAATTGGTGATCATTAAAGGATAATTAATTTTTTTCACACTCACATATTATTTCCTATGAAAAACAGCCGGGAGTTAATGTGCCCACCATTTTTACACTTTTAAAGAAAGAGAAACTATGAGACCATGGATCCATAATTTCTCCACAATTTTTCGTCACAACCACCAACTTTTTCAGTCACAATAGGAAATCGCTTTGTCTGACGTCAAATCTCAGTAATCTGCATGTGATTCTCTTAGGAATAAGGCGTTTGGAATTCTATGTTTGTTTTATTAAATAATTCGCGTGACCGTGACTTTATATATCTGAGCTTCAATGTGAACGATTATGTATCTGAATTAATATGACATTCGATATCGTGGCTTAAGTTTTGAAGTTCAAAAATTGTGACCTATACAATTTACATGTAATAGCGTTGTTTGACGTAAAGATGAGATACAATAGTTGTTACTTCTGTAATTTATGAGTGACCTTCATGATATTATCTACCCCTAAAATATGTGACAAATGTGTGACCTATGTGTCATGCAATGAATATAGTGAAGACGAAGGCGTTCTTCCTCTTGATGGTTAAGACGTTAGAGAATGGCTTATTGGATTTACCTTTCTTCAAATGCTTTCGAAAAGCTAATTAAAACCAATTTTGGAATATTATAAAAACAAATCAAATATATATTACCATAATTTATGGGTAGGGCTGGGCGTGGGTTGAGTTGAATTGGATTGGTTTTGAGTCCAATCCAAACTCAACCTAACATATTCGGTTTGACAATAATTCAAATCGAAACCAACTCATTCATGGTTGAAACCCAGCCCAATCCAAACCGATCAAACTCGAGTTAGTTTGGGTTGGGTTGATTGGTTTGGACTTGAATCCAATTCAAGTTGGACACAATTATTCTTTTGTTGGACAATTTTTTAATGGGTCTAATGGTTGAGACTTTTTTCGTTGAATTAGAACAATTTTTTTAAAGTTTGATATCATTTCAATTTGGATCAATTTCAATTACATTAAAAAGGAAGATTTCAAAGGCCTCAAATCGATTGAAGTTGGATCAAATGGTCTGTGATGTTAAGTTCTATTCCAATAGAACAATATAAATTAAAAATATTATAAAACATACCATGATTAAATTAAATGTATATTAAATCAATCTAAATACATGCATATTTTACCCATGGAATAAAATGAATTTGACCTAAATACTAAAAATGTAAATTTCCTTCTTCAATCCAAGTATTTAATCAAAAATTACGTCGAAAAATCGAGTCGAGAAGTCGAGGCATGAGCAACTATGAGGGGCAGAAGAAACAAGAGGTAGATGTGAATTTTGATCATTATGTTTTAGGTTATAAGTACTAATTTTCTTTTTAATATTTTTTTGTTTATTGGGTTGGGTTGGGTTGGGTTGTGTTTGATTGAGTTTTAATAGATAACTCGGAACCCAACCCGACCCGACCTAAAATTTAATTTCCTAACCCGAACCCAACCCAACCCAACCCAACCCAATTGAACTAAAAAATCAACATAAATCGGTTGGTTTGGCTTGGGTTGGGTTGGGTTGGGTTGGGTTGATCGATTTGACTAGTTCGGATTGATTTTTGTCCAGCCCTATTTACGGGATTTTGGACCGTATAATATATATACTAAAAATATTTTAAAATATTTTCTATATCTTTAATACCTGATTTTGAATTAAAAAAACTTGAAAAAAATAAAATAAAAAAATCAGACACAACAATTGCATTGAATAAAAAATTTGAAACTTATATCTGAACGTATGTTTTGGATTTGTTTAGTTTAAATTATTAATAGTTATAAATAAGTTGTGTATAGATGGATAATAATTGTAGATTCTACAAATGTGCTAATATAAATGATTTGATCGATTATCAACATATTATAAACATGTGTCAAATAAGGTATATCTCCAATAAACTTTCTAAACAGGAGATGGTCTCTATTTTAAAATGTAAATACTTAAAGATAAGCTTCATGACTCTTTATTCTAATATTTTAAAATGAATAATGATATTCGCACTAGTGATGTTAGAGTATCAGTTTAGGTGGCCACAAATTGTAGGTCCAATTAAATGGATCATTTAACTTTGTATTAAAATTTATCTATCATTTAATACTACATAATCACCACTTAAACAAGTGCTAAGGTTGAATAACATTACTCTTTTAAAATAAACTAGTGGGGTGAACGTGTTTCGCAATTTAGTTTGATAATATTAAAAATAAGTGTGTAAATTTTAGAGAAATTTATTTATAAATGTCAAATGTATTCATAAGTTGATTGAAATTAACTTACTTTTCGTCTATTTTTTATTCTAGGTATGAACATTTGAGGATTTGCCTATTCTTGGACCAAGCATTTGCTTATACAAAAGTTTGTGGTAACTTTTTTACATGTGGAATGTGTGTGTGTATATAGTTCGTCCACATCAACATAATTTTCTAGCTCAACCCCCTAATTCATACTATAATCATAATAACTATATATCACCAAGATATATGAAATAACAATATCTGCACTCTATTGTATCAGAATCGATTTTACATGTCGAAAGAACCATGCAGAATCCTAAATTATAGCTTAAAATGTTAAATGTAATCTCATATACTATTATCCAGTTATTTCATAATAGAATCCAACAGTTGAGC
This sequence comes from Fraxinus quadrangulata, assembly GCA_903798255.1. NCBI lineage: Eukaryota > Viridiplantae > Streptophyta > Magnoliopsida > Lamiales > Oleaceae > Fraxinus > Fraxinus quadrangulata. Next base: position 19,324 of record CAIGRB010103007.1, on the reverse strand, counting down.
TCACCAAGAAATTTAAAAGACAATTACTATTAAATTTCATAATATTGGGGCATTGATTTCTAATGTAATAGATGACTATAAGAGTAATCAATTAGCCACCAAAAAAAGATTAGACACGAGGACTACCAGTTGATGTATCAATTTTCTACAAAATTCTTCTTCGGTGGATTAGACAGTTCAAATTGTAATAGTTAGATATACATTGATTTTATTCTCCCACACATAAAAGAGAACAAGATACTGGTGTTTTTGTCAGGATGACATGATCAATTCATAACCATGATGCCTAGTCCTTGAACGATAAGCAATGATAGAGGAAGAGATTAAGGAACACAAAGTTCTTCCAGAAGTTGTCCACAAGTCATTGCCATATCATTAACTTGGAATTTTTTATTTACCAAATTCAACAAAATGAACAGCAAGGATATAAGGGAATCAACGGAGAAATATAAGATTATGGTTAGAAAATTGTAAAGCCTTGAGTACATGTTCTGGTGCAATTATTTTCCTCTAATCCCTGTTACAAACTTCATTTGATTCTGATTAAACAGGATTAATAAACTATGCAACAACAAAAACACATGAAAATCGCACAAGGACTAAAATTTAAACAATATTTAACTGCACAGGTTAGCTCAGCTGCTAGATAAATAAATCAATGCAGTAATCACAAATACTAATACTCCTAAAAGTACTAGAGCATCGAACGAAAAGTTTGCTGCGTACTTACAGTGATATGAAAATCCCTGCCGTGTCCGAGAATTTTTTTTAAATTAAAGGCAAGTCACATTGAAGTCAACTTTACGAAATTTGCATAGAAACGAGAGAAAAACAAACCTTTAGGAAGCGAAGAAACTTCTTTTATTCTACCAACAATATCCACGGTTTCCATTGATACCTTCAAACCAATATGAATCTCAATAGAGCACACTAAAAACACGGTCTACGTATAGAAAAAAACCAATTACATAGTTTAAGTTTTATTTTAAAAATAGTAATGCAACAAAGAAGTAGACTTACTGAGATATAGAAGGCTGTGAATCAGAAAGATAAGTTGGAAAAACAATAGTTAGCCAAGAATCAACGAATTGAAATATGTTAGATTGAAAGTGAATCAGCTACCTTGAGCCGCCGCAGATGACAATCGTTAAACAATAAGCAATGATGAAGAGATTAAGGAACAAAAAGTTCTTCCAAAAGTTGTCCATAAGTCATTATCATTTCACCAATTTGGAATTTTTGATTTACCATATTCAACAAAATGGACATGAAGTATATAAGGGAATCAAATGAGAAATATAGGATTATGAATAGAAACCTGTAAAGCCTTGAGTATGTTCTGGTGCAATTGTTTTCCTCTCTTCCCTATTACAAATTTCTTATAATTCTGATGAAACAAGATTAATAAACTCTGCAACAGCAAAAAAACACATGAAAATCTCACAACCTTTACAATATTGCATGGAATATTATGAAATGGACTTGACGAGGCAGGTTTTAGATTTTAAAGTGACAGGTCAGTCAACTATTATTATTATTTACCTAATTTATCTCCCTCTTTAACATCGCTTATGGCACCATTTTGACCATTTATCAAACACTTTTCCTGCACATTATTCTCTAGTCAGCCATGGGCGTGGACCTCATAATGAATCAGACAAACTTTGTTTCACAATCAGAACAAAACGCTATGCAAGAAGCTACTTCTGGCCATCAGAGTGTTGAGAAGCTTATTAGATTATTTTCATCTCAAAATAAGCAGAATCACTTATTAGAATAAAAAGTAGGCATGGAAGTGGAGAGATTATGTGGCTATGACGGATCGTTTTAGAAGAGTCCATGTTGTTTCCTCTTTTTCTTATTCTCAATCTCTACCTCTGATTCTGAATCCTCCGATAAGAGAAGAATATGTTGACAGTAAGATTTACTGTCTAACTCATATTCAACAAATCTCTCCTTTAGATTATCCTTATAATCATCAACGAGTGGGGATCTCGATTGTGAAAGAAAATATGAAAGAATCTGGGTCAAAGACTATTAGTTTCTCTTACTCGCCAGTGATTTTCTCGTGAATTTATCGACAATTGACATTCAAAATTACGTTAAATAAAATATGAGAATGAATTAATATTTCTTAAAAAATGTTAAAATAGAAAGCTTGAAATAAATAAATAAAATTTACTCTCTAAATTTAAAAATTTGTACGCAATTTGGAGATTCTCTAATTGGTCAATTAGCTTTTTTAATGTTTGGAAAAACACTGTTATTATAAAACCTTAGTTACTGTTTGGTACACATTTTTTTCCCAATAATGAATTTTTTAGGGTTGTTTGGGTCAGATTAAAATTTGATTTAATTTAAGTTAAAGTCAAACAATTAATATTAACCATATTTTTTATGTGTTCCACATTTTTTTAATTATATATTTCAAAAATGTTAAAAATTTAATTTTAATTTCGATCAAATACTCCCTTTGTGATACGGAATATGTGAAAATAGAGATGTGAAAACGCAATTATGTATAATATAATAAATTAATAAAAGTTTGGTGGTAATTAGCCGTACGTTGTCAACGGCACCGGAAACAAGAAGCAATTTTTTTCCAATATGGAGAGGATTCGAACGCTCTTTTGTTTCTCTCTACTCTCACTTGTATCAATCTGTTCATCGTCACAATCGCATTCTTTACCGGGTTTTGAGACTGAGTTGTTGACTCGGGACCTTTTGGACTCAGCAAAAGATGCCCAGTTCTTTGGCTGGTTGAAAAGAGTTCGTCGGAGAATCCATGAGTACCCGGAATTATCATTTGAAGAGTTTGAGACGAGTCAACTCATTAGAAATGAGCTTGACTCGCTGGGTATTAAGTACCAGTGGCCTGTGGCAGAAACTGGATTGGTGGCCACTATTGGATCCGTGGCTCAGCCCTGGTTCGGTCTCAGAGCGGACATGGATGCCCTCCCTATTCAGGTCTCTCTCTCTCTCTCTCTCTCTCTCTCTCTCTCTCGCACACACGCGCTCCTAATAGGACTGTTTTCTATTGCTTGTTTGAGATGGATGTATGATTTTATTATTGGTAATTTGGAGTCTTGAATTTACTAAATCATATAGAACAGTTATAAATTGTACGAAGTTCTGAAATTGGATTAATTTAATTATTAGAAAACAGTATCAGTATGAAAGTTGGAATGGAAAAGTGTAAGAGCATTATCTTTGAAAGTGTTCTGCGTCTATTTGTACTGCTTTCAATTTGTATGTTAAAGGATAATAACTTTTCCTTTCGGAGTGTCTTGCATATAGCTTATGTTTCCCGTAAGTTCATGGGATTTGAGATCGTTGACGAGTAATAGCTTAGCGAGAAAGAAAATCATTCCACAAGAAATAGACTTTTAAATTGAATTGTATTAGATCGTTAACAGATTCAATTTACGAGTTTATCTCTAAATTTTCTACTAATTATCTAAGATTGTTTTAACTAAATAAGCCAATAATGCATTGAAAATTCGAATCCACCTATTATCATTCTATTTTCAATTCTCGACCTATGTAATCTAGTGTGATTTGTGTATTCTTGACATTCGATAGTCCAATTTTATCTACCTATCCCTCTCGAGAAAAGTCAAACATATTCTAAGCACGACCTGATTACATTCTGATTCCGAATTCATATGCAAAGTAATGCATTCAATTACACGATTATCTAGGTGATTGCACACGTCATACATGTTATTCCTAACATCTATTATCCGTTTGTTAATCTTGCAAAATTTTAAACCTATTATTTACCTCTCGAGACTATAACAAGTAACTAAATATCTAAATGATGCGCAAGCATTTAATTTGCAACAAAGTATAGAAGATCAAACAATAACATAAATTAACTAAACTTCTTGGTCTTTGATTAAAAATAAGCAATAATAAGGTTCATCTTCATCCCAACATAAAGGAAATTTAGCCAGAAATTTTCTAATGATAAAACAACAAAGACAAAGGAAAATGATTGCCTGAAATGTGTATGAATACAAGAAATATGTGGAAGCAATTTATTGTTCTTGATCTTTAACCTGAAGCCTTGATTTTTCAAGTTTTTAACATAATTTGCCTTGGATTTCTTGCTAGGTTTGATGTTCTCTACAAAATACGGTAAATTGGCCCCTTCGTTCTCGAAAGATATGTCGATATGATTTGATTTGAGATGTTAGAGAGAGGTTTTTGAATGTTAGCCCACATCTGTACTTAAAGAGGTCGAAATTAGGTCAAAATTCATGTAAAAATTGGTTTTCAAAAGAGTTTCAATCGAATAAAGAAATATGTCTTCGTCTTGCTGAAATAGCCCATGCAATCGCATTGGCCAATTTTTTGTGGTTGCACCATTCAGCCAAGTTGGCGATCACATCCCATGAATAGGTGCTATCGCACATATACAAAATGGGAAGCATCCATTTTGGTCCTCATCTTTTTCATTTTGTTCAAGTGAGTCCTTTCTTGGTGCAATTTAGTCCTTTGGCTTCCAATTTCATCCAATTGATTCTATACAGTCTTTCATTATTGGTTCTTTTCTTCCAAATTTCATCCAATCCTCCTTTTTTCGCTAGTTTTTTGGTTCTTTTCTTCCAAATTCGCTTTTAATTATTCAGTTTTACCTAACAAACAATATATACTAGAGATTAAGTCATAATTCATCAAAAGTACTCCCAAATATCTATACTTAATGACCTAGATAAGTACATAAAATACACTTATTAGATTACTTACCCGTTGTGCACAATTAGTTTTGATTCATAGATTGGGCACAAATAGCTAAATTGTTAAACCGAAACCCCGATATCACTAAATCAACCAGAAGAGATAATATTCAAAGAATCAAGAAAGAAAAGAGGAGATTTATCGAAGTTTGACTATGAAAACAGCTATTTTGACGTGTGCTCCACTTAGGGAAACTCTTGCACTTCAAGATTACAAGAGACGTTCAACTTCAAGAGTGAGACATTCAACTGTTGATACAAGACTCATAGTGTCTTGATAGAAACACCTCAAGGAACTTCTTAGGAATTCTGTTTAAAGGGCCAACAACTAGAAGAAAAACAATTGTACAAACGGAAGTGAAAAAAATCTATAGAGCCCTAAGGAATTTCAAGAGGAAGAAAACCAAGAGGTAAGACCTCCTTTCTCCCCAGTTTCTTTGAAAAAATTGATTCCACCAAGAGAAAAAGTAAAGGCCATTCAACTTATAAAGTAAAATATAGTTTTAGTGATGCAGTAATAACCCGGTTCTTGGACACATGGGACCTTCCGAAGCGAGATAGGATTTGAAAAGTGTTTAGGATATGGACTAAAGAACCCATAGGGCACCCAAATCAAAGATCAAGGCTGGAAATTTCCTTTTAATTTTATTTGATTATGTTATTTTGGTACTTGATAATGGATTTCGTGAATGACCTTGATAATGGCTTTCTCCACTTTAATCTTGCTTAAAACATTCTTGTATATAAAAGAGGACAAGCTTGAAAAAGAATCAATGTAAAGGAGATGATGTTACTGTTTTTCTAGGTATAGACGCCAAGTTAAACAACGTCACTATAATACCAATTCAAATTGAATGTGTTTTAAATCTAAGAACATAGTAACCTAGTAAACTATGATGATGCTTCTTTATATTTATCTAGAAAATGGCAAATTACTTTAAAATATGACCTAAAAAGATAGAAAAAGTATAAAGAAAATCAAACCAGGTAATGTGGGGCAAGTTGCGCGAAAATGCTATGGAGAGTCTGCCTGTACAATACAAGCTACTTGGCATGCCTTATTTTGCTTTACTTATTTAGTCCACTATTTTTTTTATTCCTCCATTTACTGTTATCCCCTTTTTATTTTTCTTATTATCTGCTGGTGTGGGAAACAAATGCCTAGCAGATATATAGGAGCTATAAGTGAATCTTATCTGTTAATTTTTTACCTTCATTCTTGTAATAGGTAAAAACATTGACTTACGAAAAATGAAAGGTAGTCTTGGCCAGTATGTTGTTTTCAGTCCTTAGAAACATTTACAAAATCATGGAAGTCTCCTATTTCTGAGAGTATTGTCTCAAAAAGAATATGCATCCGAGCACCTTTAAAAAGTATCACTATGTATTGCAGTAAGTCAACAACGTAATGAATGTTGTCAGTCTTGGCTAGTATGTTGTTGTCTTAAAAACATTTAGAAAATCTTGAAGTCTCTTTTTCCTGAGAGTATTATCACAAAAAGAATATGCAAATTTTTAGAGTGAAAAAGAACATATGTTTGATTATCTTTAAAGGTACCCCTAAGTATTGTAGTAAGTCAACAACGTAATACTCTATAAAACCTCCTGGTGACATTTTGCATGATTTTTGAATTTTGTTATGTTTTCTCTTTTGTTTGCATTATGTCTGTGTTGTACCTATGTAATGGAAAAACTAAGAGTAAACGTTCTTTGTATTTTCTAAATACTAGTTCGAAATATGACGGAAACTTTAAATTCTGAAACAAAAATTAGAATGTTGAGAAATCAAGAAAATAAATCTGATTTCTCAAACAACAACCGGATAGATAGTCCAGCTCATATGGGGAGAAGTAGCCGCTACTCGCTAGTCTGTTTTCAAAAGTAATTATTCTAGTACTAATGCCTTTCTTATGAAGGGAAGATTGCAGCGAAAATGCAAAAGCTATAAAAATTGGATTGAGAATTTTGATGTTCAAAATTGATAAATCATCAGAGAGCTCCAAATCTATAACAAGCTCTGTCCTTGTGACACCATCTTTTGTCAATTTTTTCTTATTAGATTACTTGTGTTTATACATTGCATTAAAGGAAGATGAGATCATTTTTAAGCTTCTGAGCTAAATGGTAGGTAGAGAAGCAAGTACTCAGGTGCTGTCTGGGACTTCGAATGGTTGTCCAATTAGTTCGATAACTGTAGGCAACAAAAGTTCTTGAGAAATCGCGATAGATGCCTTCAAAAATGGGTTCTCTCTCAAAATTCATTTTCTGAGATAATCACATGATACCTTCTGTGTAGAGTTATAGCACTATATCTACATTTTCTTAGAGCTTGAGTTCTTTTCATTCATTTTCATATTGTTCTTCTAATTTTCATGTTCCAAACGATAACAATTCTACTGCAAGAAAGAACCCTTTACCGGTCAAGCATCTAACGGCTTAACAAATTGTTATTTGTAGGAATTGGTGGAATGGGAGCATAAGAGCAAGATTAAAGGAAAAATGCATGCTTGTGGCCATGATGCTCATGTGACAATGTTGCTTGGAGCAGCCAAATTGCTGAAGCGCTTATCCCATAAGTTGAAGGTAAATAATGATCCTAACTAATTCGAACTGTACATAAGATTTATAACCGACAATTCCTTGAAAGTATTTTCCTCAGATGGGAATTTTCTGAAGTTCTATTTTTATGTATTAGGGTACTGTTAAGCTTGTCTTTCAACCTGGTGAAGAAGGTCATGCTGGGGCATATCACGTGCTAAAAGATGGAGCTCTAGACGGGGTTCAAGCTATTTTTGGCTTACATGTTGCACCACATTTGCCCACTGGTACAATCAGTTCGAAACCTGGTCCAATGATGGCTGGATCAGGCAGATTTTCAGCTATCATTCAAGGGAAAGGTGGACATGCAGCAAGCCCACATAAAACTAGAGATCCAATTCTTGCTCTTTCTATGGCAATCCTCGCACTCCAGCAGATTGTTTCTCGAGAAACTGATCCTTTAGAGGCCAGGGTAATTATTATTTCCCTTCCGTGTGGCCGTTTGAAGAACAAATTGTTATTTTTATTTTTATTTTTTTTATAATATGGGATCCTTATTGAACTGGTTAGAGAAGGGTGGGGTGAAACTAAATGTGGATGATATGATTGCATTGGATCTTACCATGGACTTAATGATGGAGAAGAAAGTGAAAGAAAAATGAATTCATGTAGGCAGCCCCAAATTTATTGAGAACGAGACTTGGCTTGTTTGCTGTTTCTTGCACCTAGATTGAATGAATATGTTGATAAAAATCTTGCTTGCTCATGGGTAACTGTGCAGGTAATCTCAGTTGCATCTGTAGAGGGTGGTCAGGCAGGAAATGTAATCCCTGAGACGGTCAAGTTTGGTGGCACGTTTCGTTTCTTGAATGCAGAAAGTTATTCCTACATCCGTCAAAGGATTAAAGAGGTACTCAACATTCACCATTTATCCCTTGTGCCAAAGATGTACAATGATAGGTTTTTTAATTTCTTGAAAACGTGTAGTTTTTCCCGTACAATCATTAACATAACATAATAATTGAAAATTGAAAATCGACGTCTTTATATAAGATCAAAACAAACTCGCTTGAAAAGTTCTTTTTAGAAGAGAAAAATTACAAGTGAAACATTATTTCCAATAGTATTGTATATTCAGTAGCCTCTTTTAACTCTTCTTCCTTCAAACATTTCTTTATTATGTTACCTGCAATTACACAAGAAGACAGTGTTTATGAATGTACTGCTTACAGGTTGTGGAAACTCAAGCAACTGTCCACCGGTGTACTGCAACAGTCGACTTCATGGAGGAGAAACTGATACCTTATCCGGTTACGATCAATAATCCTGTGATATATGGACATGCTAAAAAGGTTGGAGAATCATTGCTTGGGGAGAATAATGTGCTGCTCACCCCAATGACTATGGGAGCCGAAGATTTCAGCTTCTACTCACAGAAGATGCCTGCAACATTTTTTATGATTGGAACAAGAAATGAGACGACCAAACCTATAAAACCATGGCATTCGCCCCACTTCATTATTGATGAAGATGTTCTTCCCATAGGAGCTGCTCTACATGCTGCAGTCGCCATTACTTACTTGGATGGCCATGTTGAAAATCAGTAGAAACAGAGGCGTTTTCATCTTTTTCATTGAAGATCTCAGAGATAAATGGCAAGGTGCCAACAATTAATGGGGAAAAATATAAGTTGAATCAATTGAGGTTTGCTCTAATAAACACATGCCTTTGCACATGCTGAATTCTGCATCCTGATGAATATTGATTCATGAGACGAGTTTCAACCTCGCTTTTGTTAATTTTGGTGCATGTATGTTATCACAATTGTCTTTGAATTTCTAATATTGTAATGAATACTGAAATTTATCAAATAAAATTTTAGGCTAGCGATTTGTGTATCTTTTTAGAGTAATAGCGCTTATTTAGCACAGTTTTATGTGGCAACGCGGCTACTACACATTGTCCAATGAGCCATTGTTTGGTTTGGCTAAAAATCAATTTTTTAGTGGATTTTGATAAAAGTTGTGGGTCTATAAAATATATGGTTGAAAAAAAAAATGAGTTTTAAAAAATTAAGGTCAAACAATGGAATTATAACGCATTTTGTTCATTGGATAATATCACATAAACATAAGGATGGTCGTTGGGAGGTTTGGTTCAGGCATTTCCGAAACTAGAATAATCCATTAAATTTCGGGTATTTTGTAAATGGAAACATTCAATTTCATTTAATTTTTATTTTCAATTATGTTTTGCCGTAGAAATTTTTTCCAAAATACCAAAAAAATAAAAAAATAAAAAAATAAATAAATAAATAGTAAGAAACAATTATGAATGTAAAATTTAACTCGAAAGTAATTTTTAAATGGCTCTATCAAACCTAGCGTAACTCTCCTTTAAACGTTGGGATACTCAATTTTTTTAACAACTTCATTAATAATTTTGATTGCTTGTCTTTTTTTTAATTTTAAGTTTTTTGTTAAAACTAATGAATACGATAGAGTTAGTAGCAGCAAAAGGAGTTTGACACTCCATATGGAGAAGAAATTTGACCAGTGATGGAATAGTTGTGTTTAAAATTAATGGAGTAAATTGCTGCCACATGGAAGAATGTCAAACTTAACGTAATTCATAATGTACATGTAGCATGGTTGGTGGTCTTTTCATCATGCAGCCTTGATGACTCTCTCTCCATTTCTTATTAGGAAAACTAAAAGTCAAATGGAAATTGCGAAAATTATGCTAAGCAACATACTTAAGTGGCAAACAAACATACATGTGTGTACACACACATTACCAATTAAATTACATAATAACTATAATATTACTTTTTTTTTTTTTTATATTGCACAATCCACCTTACTGAAGTTGTCATGCAAGTTATGAAAACATTGTAATATTATAATTTTTTTTTTTTTAATTACTTGAAGAATCCACTCTTTTGTGCTCTTATGGGCTTATACTAACTATTAACTATTGAATTCCCACTTTAATTTTAGCCCCCTGATTGATAGAATTTCTTTCTTTCTTTCTTTATTTTTGGAAAGAATGAGTTTTTGAATAATAAATTTTAGAAGAATGTATAGTTAAAAATTAAAGAATTTTTTTGTATTTATGTGAAAAATATTTTTATTGTGAGAATGCGTAGTTAAAAATAAGTATGAAAAAAAAAAGAATGAAAATGAATGGTTGTCATTTTAAACTAAAATTTAAACATATTGTTACGTTATTTTTTGTGATGCGCATTCACAAAATTAATATTCCAAACATTCCTTTCAAAATATAATGCAGATCTCATATTTTTCTTATGTCATTGTTTGGTGGTGATTAAAATTAAATTTTTAATAAATTTTAACAAAAGATAATGAAATGTGTTATCGAGAAAATGTGGATTCTATAAAATGTGTTATTAAAATTACTTGTTGATTTTAACTTAAATTAAAATATGGATATTAATTTCTACGAAACAAGGGCTAAGCTTGATTTCTGTTACCTTTATCCTACGTGGCTCCAGTCGAGGTCCACGTGGCACACAAGCTAACAAGCCACCTTAGATTTGCACTACACATCGTTCACTTACCTGGCCCAACCAAGACCATCAAAAAGAGGAAGTTGAAGAGATCATGCAACACTTCCACCAATACACCATGCAGATGTCGAATCCCAATGGTCGAGGTGAGGCGCTATGATCCGTTGTAACTTAATACGAAAGTTACGAGCCTTTGATTAAGCAAATGTATCTCCCTAGCTTCGCCTCTTCCAAGAGATTTTCTTACAAAGACGATAACCCAAGAATAACTAATCAAAAGGGGGGTGAATTGGTTTTTTGAAACTTTTTCGACACTTGTCTCAAAGCTATATAATACACAAGATATAATTTCAAAGTATGATACTAGAATTAAATATGTAAGTTTAATAACTTAATTCAAGTATGAATAAAGCACAATATAAAAGGTAATGTAGAGTAAAGTGCAATAATGTAAAGATAACAAACCAATTTAATGG
>CAIGRB010103002.1:0-32207 GCA_903798255.1 Fraxinus quadrangulata | reverse complement strand
CTCAGTACTCTTATTATTCCCTTTCAGTGATCAGCTCCTGAATTACTCGAGTATCTACTCAGTTTGCTAACTGTGTAGGTTATATCTGGTCTTGTACAACTCATTAAGTACATCAGACTTCCAATAATTCTAGAGTATTCTACTTGACATATACTTCCGCCTTTGTTTTTAGATAAATACAAACTCGTATCTCTCGGTGTTCTAGCCATGCCAATATCATCGTTACTAAATTTCTCTAGAATTTTTTCCACATAATGTGACTGGCTTAAAATGAGTTCATCTGATGTTCTGCTAATTTTAATTCCAAGTATCACATCAACTAAACTCATATCTTTCATGTCAAATCTTGAATTTAACATATTTTTAGTAAATTTGATCTTATCATTGCTACCAACAATAAGCATGTCGTCAACGTAAAGACATAAAATAACATAATCATTTTCAGTGTCTTTGACGTAGACACATTTGTCACACTCTTTAATTTTAAATCCACATTCCATCATGACATCAAATTTTTCATGCCATTGTTTTAGTGCTTATTTCAAGCCATATAATGACTTCACCAGTTTACAGACTTTCTTTCATGTCCTGTAAATGAAAACCCCTTGGATTGTTCCATATAGATTTCTTCCTCTAAATCTCCATTCAGAAAAAGCAGTTTTAACATCCATTTGATGTACTTCAAGATTTTGTAGATCAGTAATCGTAAGTATCATTCTAATAGATATTATTTTTTTCACTGGAGAATATATATCAAAGTAATCAAGGCATTCTCATTGTTTGTAACCTTTTATTACTAATCTGGCCTTATACTTTTCAATAGATTCATCTGCTTTCATTTTTCGCTTAAAAATTCATCTGTAGCCTTGTGGTTTACTTCCTGGAGGAATATTCACTAGTTCTCATATATGATTTTGCAAAATGGAATCTATTTCATTTTTAATGGCCTCTTTCCATTGAGGTCCTTTTGAGAAGTTCACAACTTCTTGATAGCTTTGAGGTTCACTTTCTAACATATAGATCAGAAAATTTGGACCATAAGACTTTTCTGTCATTTCCCTTTTGTTACATCTTAGTTCAACCTTAACCTCCTCTTCTAGTTCTTGGTCCTGACTATTTTCAGTCATAGTCTCAATTGTCCGTTTAGAAGAGCTTGCTTCTTCTTTGGACCTGTTTGGAAATATATGTTCAAAGAACGAAGCATTTCTCGATTCCATTATCGTATTTTTGTGTATATCTGAGATTTTAGATTCATACACAAGAAATCGATAAGCACTACTGTTTTGTGCATATCCAATGAAGATGCAATCTACAGTTTTCGGGCCTATCTTCACCTTCTTAGGTGTTGGGACAGCCACTTTAGCAAGACACCCCCACACTCGTAAGTATTTAAAGGAAGACTTTCTTCCTTTCCATAACTCATAAGGGGTTTTTCCCATTTTCTTTCGGGGCACCTTATTTAAAAGGTAATTTGCTAACAATATAACTTCACCCACATGTTCCAAGGTAACCCAGTTCAATTATTACATTTTAATTATATATGAAATAACGTCGTTTCCGTAATGACCAAAATGACACCATTTCCATTTTCAAAAATTAGTTAATTTTGTTTCCCAGGTTCTTCCTTCTTCCTTTTGGTTTGCTGAGCTTCTTCTTCCCTTCTTTCCCCAAGTGCTTCATCCATAACAATCATTCCCCTCACCTCGATCTTGTCCCCAAGATCTACATATAGGAAACTAAAATTTAATCCATTCTAAGTCCTCCCAAGTTGCATTTTCTGGTGAAGAATCTGACCAATGTATAAGCCACTGATCTGCCTGATGATTTGTGCGCTGTACCATTCGAGTTTGTAGAATAGAAAGAGGTTGATGATCCGAATATAAAGTCTAGTTTCCTTCTGGTAATTGCAATACTGGTATGATGTTATTTCCAAGCTGCTTCTTTAATAAGGACACATGGAAAACTGGGTGAATTTTCGACCCCTCAAGTAAAGCTAATTGGTAAGCCACTTTCCCAATTCTTTTAACAATCTGATACGAGCCAAAGTATTTAGCACTCAGTTTGTGATGAGATCTGCGTTCTATTGATTGTTGAGTATAAGGATGTAGCTTGAGAAAAACCCAATCTCTCTCTTCAAAGGATATCTCTGTTCAATTCTTGTCAGCACAGAGTTTCGTTCGAGCCCTTACCTGTGATAGATTCTCCTTTAGTAGTTGGTCTAGTTTATATATTTCCTGAAGTAATTCGTCCACTGCAGCTACATTAAACTGTTGATAGGGCCCTAGTGCCAACTGAGGTGGTTTCATTCTATATGAAGGTTCAAATGGGGTCATTCTTATAGCAGTGTGATAGGTGATGTTGTACCACCATTAATCCAAAGCCAGCTACTTTTTCCGCTGTTTATGGTAATGGTAAACCGTGTACCTCAAGTACATTTCCAAGCATTGGTTAACCCTTTCAGTTTGCCCATCTGTTTGAGGATAATAGGCGGTGCTGAAATGTAATTTAGTTCCTAGGAGATGAAAGAGATCCAGCCAGAATTTGCCGGTGAAGACCTTGTCTCTATCAGAGATTATACTTAGAGGCATTCCGTGTAACTTGTAGATGTTGTCTAGGAAGAGCCGTGCTACTGATGAGGTTGTAAAATGGTATGTCATGGCTAGAAAATGCCCATATTTTGTGAATCGATCCACTACTACTAGAGTGGTGTTTTTTCCTCCAGAGTTGGGTAGTCTATCAATGAAGTCCATGTTGATGTGGCTCCATAAGTGTAAGGGTTGAGGTAAGGGTTGCAGTAGTCCTGGGTAAGGGACATGTTCCCATTTGCATCTCTAACCCACCTCACATTGTAGCACCACCCGTCTAATTTTTTGTGTCATTCTTGGCCAATAAAGCAGCTGTTTTGCTCTACAGAGGCTACTATGAATACTTGAATGGCCTCCTTCAGGTGAACTATGTAGGTTCTGGATTAGTTTAGATCGAATGTCTCCTCCAGCTCTAATATATAATTTTCCTTTATGCTTCAACAACCCATTTTCATAAGTAAAATCAGGATCAGAATTTGGACTCATAACTTCTTCAATCCAGGCAGGTTTGACTACTGTTATATTTGAACAGTTAGGATTCCCATCATGTCTCCTTAAGAGTTCATCTACCACGACATTATCCACTTTCCTTTTATAAATAATCTCATAGCTGAGGCCAAGGAGCTTGGTGAGCCACTTCTGTCGGAGGGAAGTTGTGATCCTTTCTTCAAGTAGGTACTTGAGTGCTTGGTGATCCATCTTTACCAAAAAGTGGTGGCCTTCTAGATATTTCCTCCACTTGCATACCACAGTTACCAAGGCTAGTAACTCTTTCTCGTAAATAGATAGCCCCATGTTTCTGACTCTAATTGCTTTACTCAAGTAGGCTAAAGGTCTTCTCCCCTGCATTAACACGGTTCCTATGCCCCCTTGATAGACATCAATTTCTATTATAAAGGGTTCGCTAAAATCAAGGAGGGCCAACACTGGGGTAGAACTCATTGTTTCTTTCAACAAAACAAAAGCTGAATCTGCCATTTCTGACCAATGGAAAAGCAGGTCAGTGAGGGGTTTGGCTATGATTCCATAACTTGTAACAAATTTTCTATAGTAACCAGTAAGGCCTAGGAACCCCCTTAACTGCTTGATGTTCATTGGCTGAGGCCACTGCTTCATTGCTTCAACCTTGATAGGGTCTGCTGCCACCCATGCTGGTTGATGATGTGCCCTAAATATTCAACCCTTTTTGGCTAAAACTGTACTTGGATCTCTTGGCATACAACTGATGTTTCTGTAAGATTTTGAGGATTGATCTAAGATGGTGGCAATGTGAATCTAAATCTTCACTGTAAACTAGAATATCATCAAAAAACACCAGCACATAATCCCTTAGCTGATCCTTAAATACCTCATTCATGAGGCTCTGAAAAGTGGCAAGTGCATTGGTGAGGCCAAAAGGCATCATCCTAAATTCATATAGGCCTTGGTGAGTCTTGAAAACGGTCTTATGGGTGTCAGCCTTTGTAACCCTAATTTGGTGGTACCCTACCCTAAGGTCAATTATAGAATAGAACTTGGATCCATTCAACTCATCCAAAAGCTCATCAATCAGAAGCACGTGAAATTTATCTTTAATAGTAAGGTTGTCTAACTTCCTGTAGTCTACACAAAACCACCATGATCCATCTTTCTTTTTTACTAATAAAACTAGAGATGCAAAGGGGCTATTACTATATTTGATTATGCCACTATCCAGCATTTCCTTAACCAGCGTTTTTGTCTTCAAATTCTATTAGCATAATGCTTTCTGCTCTGCTGGAGTGTATATATACATGCCATATATTCTCTACAAATTTCTGGATGAAGGGGCATCTATATAGTCTTATCTTGAAAGGATGGACACCTTCCTTCAGGGGTATGTGGTGATCATGGGTTCGAGAAGATGGCAATCCTTTCGATTCCTCAAATACTACAGGGAACTGATCAACAACTTCAGTGATCTGGTCTGGGATCTCTTCTGCTTCTTTCTCAGTGATGGCAAAAATTGTCCAATAACTCCACACTGTCGCCTTTTGAATAAATTGCTTATCTCTTCCACTTCTATCATCATTACCTGAGGCTTTGTATTTTCACATCTTAGTGTTATCTCTTCATGTTCATGTTTGAACCTAAGATATCCTTGTTTGAAATCGAATGTGATAGGCCCAAATTGACTCATCTAGTTAACACCCAATACCATGTCACTCACTACCTTGTAACTTCAAGGTTCTCATCTTATACTGGAATTCCCAGTTGTGCACCTTCCAAACCAGTGGTTGAATCAAAGCTTTCCTCTTCAATTTTTCACCATTAGCCACCTTCATCGTCATGGTTTTAGTCCCCTCTATAGGATAGTTCAGCTCTTTAGCAAACCTCTCATCTATGAAACTATGAGTGCTCCCACTATCTACTAAAATAGATATGTTCATTCCCTTAATAGTTCCTGGAATTTCGATAATTCTATGCCTTGGGTTTCCAGCTAAAGCACTGATAGATATTTCCATTACCTTTTCTTTATCTGATTTAGGTTCCGTCTCCTCTTTAGTTTCATCCTCCTCTTCATCCACCAATATGAAATTCAATGCTCTATTTTTACACACATGCCCAACTGTGTATTTCTCATCACATTTGTAACACAGCCCCAAGTTTCTCTTAGTTTGGAAGTCAGTAGGTGTGATTGTTTTACAACTATTTAGTGGTTTAATCGTTTTTTGCTATGGTTCTTTAGGTTTGGTTTCTTCAGGTGGTTTTGGGGGGTAAGGGTTCCACTTGTTAGGTGTGAAACTCTTAAGTTTTTGGTATTTGTTTATGGCTTGAATGGTAGATTTCTGTAGGCTAGCCACCTCAAATGCTTTAGCCAGTGTGTTTGGTTTCATCATCTTCACCATGGATTTAATCTTCCCTCTCAATCTACTAGTAAATACAACAATGTAATATGATTCAGGGACATGTGGTAAGGGTACCATTACATGTGACTTGAGTTCTTCGAATTTTTCCTGGAATTCTTCTATGGAGCCCAATTATTTGATCTTGCCGAAGATCTCTACTACTTTATCTCCAGTAGTTTCTACAAACCTCTTGCTCAATTCATCTGAAAATAAACTCCAACTAGCCTCTGGGTGACTAGCTATGAATCCATCAAACTAGATATCAGCCTTTCCCTTCAGGTGCATTTCCGCCACTCCCATTCTCAGTTCATCTGGGATCTGATATAGTTGGAAATATTTCCTGGCTCTCCTCAGCTACTCCTTAGGACCTTTTCCGCCAAAATAAGGGAAGTCTATCTTAGGCAGCCTAGTGTTCCCTTCAATTTACCTCTGAAAATAACACTAGCCTCCATACTGCTGGTACCTGGTGTGTAAGTCTCACTCCTAAACTTCAAATCACCCATAGATTCTTCCATCCCTTTATTCTTCTAAATGGTTTTCAAGTCAGTAGAAATTTGGGCCATAAATGCAACAATCTTCTTGTATTTTTTTTTCAAATCCAGCATAGCATCTTCTATTTTCTCCTACCTACTACCCTGAAGAGTTTGGTCTGTAGATTCAAGTTTATTTTCCAATCTGCCAATAACAACCTTAAAACTTGTATCCAAATATGCTACTTCGAGATCTAATTTCTTCAAATGTTCATCAATTGCTTTTGACCTTGTATCCATTTCCAGCAATTACCCAATAATATACGACTGCTCTAATACCAATTTGTCACAGCTCAACTTCGATTTTAGCTCCTTCCGCACCTAACTCACAACAGTAGAAATCAGCTGAAACCAGCTAATGAATCACCAGCTCAACAAAAGGGAAAAAAACAGAAATTGGGGGGGTGATGCAAAATTGGGAAGAGATGAGAAATCAACTGAAACTAGTTGATGAATCACCAGCTCAACAAAAGGGAAAAACAGAAATTGGAGGAGGGGATGCTGCAAAATTGAGAAGAGATGAGAGATAAGTTGAATTGAAGAATCAATCCCAATTCACATGAGAAATCTGTAGAGAATATATGGCATGTATATATACACTCCAGCGGAACAGAAAGCATGATGGCTAACAAAATGTGAAGACAAAAACGTGTTCAATTATTACAGTTTAATTATATATGAAATGACGTCGTTTCCGTAATGACCAAAACGACACCGTTTCCATTTTCGAAAATTAGTTAATTTTGTTTCCCAGGTTCTTCGTTTTTTCCTTCTGGTTTGCTGGTTTTCCGAGCTTCTTCTTCCCTTCTTTTCGCAAGTGCTTCCTCCATAACAAAATTGCAATCAGATACATAAGTATTATTGACTTGTACTCATATTCATAGACAATGAACAACTTTTAACTTTGCCTTTAGCTTTGCCAACGTGAAAACAAACCATGCTAACTGAAAGAAGAGTAGCGAAGAGTAAATCTAGAGCATTAAACAATCACTGATATTAAAAGAAAAAGAAATGACACGTAATAGGGAATAGAATAGTTAATAAAGACATCCTTGAAAAGATAAAAAAAATTCTTAGGCAAAATAGCCAAATGTAATTGACCAAAACCCAAGCAATGTAAAATGAAAACCTGAACGTCATAGTTAAATCTATTACTAGGACAAACTTGCGAAAATATGCTTAGCTTATACAAAAATTGGTCTCCAAAGAGAAAGATCTTGGTATAATGTGATGTAGAATCAATAGAAGAAGTACAATTGTAGGGAGAAAATAATTAGTGGAAGAAACAGGGGAAAGAAATTGTGAAAGAAAGGAAAAGAAGAAATGTGGTAGCCACCAACTTTAATTTTACTCAATCAATAGATGTAAAATTATAATGTCAAAATCATATAAATAGTAAAAACCTAGCTAAGTAATGGGTTTGGGTCAACCCACTACTATAAGCTCAATAATAGAAAGCATAAATGATAAAACCATATAATAATAAAATTAAGTCTCGACGATGTCCGCATCAACTCTCTCGGGGTGAGAGAAAAAACTCGACCATGTCGAGTGGATAAAGCTATACTACGGGAGGCGATCTTTCGTAAGAACCAAATATCGAAACTCCAACTGTTTGATCCAAATTTGTTGGAACTTCTCTGTAGGACTCCATGTACGGTCTGCATCAAGTGGAACTACCCAATGAGCAAGGAAGCACTAAATCTCTCCATCATTAGTCAACACAATTTGTTCATCTAAAATAATATCAATTGTATCTTTTTGTGCTGTAATATATGGTATTGAAGTGAAAATATTAACATGGACAGGTTGGGGGTCCACAGAGCTAAATAGAAAATGATCATCAAAGGAATTGAAACGGTGTTTTTAAGTAATGAAGTCCTCAATGTTTAAAGTAGAGTGGTAGTCAAAATGCAATAAAAGATCAATGACATGTGCGTTTGGATCAACATGCTTCAAAATTTTAACAGGACCTGTACTACAAGCTTGTAATATAACATAATCCACAATATTAGATTCAAAATGTCGTTTATGCAAATAGTCTTGAAATTTATATGATGCATTACTTGCTTCAAGTCGTTTATTGATATCAATATACAAATCATGAAGATGATGTATAAATGCCTCAACTGACATCGACACACTAGCACGTGGGGACATGAGAATAAGGTCTAAAGGTTCCATATGCTCATAACTATGAATAATTTTCGAAGGGACTCATACTTATAGACAAGTTCACAGAATTTTTATATATAAAGGCTNGGGTGGGAGAAAAACTCGACCCTGTCGAGTGGATAAACTTCTACCACGGGGGACGATCTTTCGTAAGAACCAAATATCGAAACTCAACAAATAATGTCAACGCCAATTGCAAATTGTCCCCAAGAATATAATCTGCATCAGGTGAAACTACCCAACGAGCAAGGAAGCACCCAATTTCTCCATCATTGGGCAACACCATCTGTTCATCTAAAATAACATCAATTGTATCTTTGTGTGCTGTAACAAATGTTATTGAAGTAAGAATATTAAGATGGATATGTTGGATGTCCACAAAGCTAAATAGAAAAGGATCATCAAAGGAATTGAAATGGTGTTTGTAAGTAATGAAGTCCTCAATATGTAAAATAGAGTGGAAATCAAAATGTGATAAAAGATCAATGCCGGTGCATTTGGACCACCATGCTTCAAAATTTTAAAAATATCAGCGCTACGAGCTTGCAATATCACATAATCCCCAATATTAAACTTAAAAAGTCGTTTATGCAATTCATCTTGTAATTTATATAATGCATTACTTGTTTCAAATCTATAGATCTCAATATGCATATAATGAAGATGATGTATAAATGCCTCAACTGACATCGACACACTAGCACGTGGGGACATGAGAATAAGGTCTAAAGGTTCCATATGCTCATAACTATGAATAATTTTCGAAGGGACTCATACTTATAGACAAGTTCACAGAATTTTTATATATAAAGGCTCCATAGGCTCATAACCAAGAAGAAACGTGGCAGCCGCCAACTTTAATTTTACTCAATCAATAACTGTCTAAATTATAATATGAAAACCATATAAATAGTAGAAACATAGCTAAGTGATGGGTTTGGGTCAACCCACTACTACAAGCCCAATAATAGAAAACATAAATGATAAAACCCAATAAAATTAAAATTAAGTCTCGACGATATCCGCATCATAATGGTAGTCTAAAGGTTAGGTTCTTGAATTTACCAATCAAAAGACAGTTATCTTAGATAGGATATGACCACCGAAGGACAATAGAGAAGATTACGTGCTGAAGAATCGTCAAATACAAAATTAAGCATTCGCTAGTCCGAGAAATATCGTCTGGTTGGCAACTTAAAATTGATTGCAAGTTCAATAGCTCTGAATCGTGGAAAGCACAAAGGTGAAAAAATTGAGATGGGAGAAGGACCATTTAACAAGGCATCCGGCTCACATAAGCATCCGGGCTTCTCCACCAAATCAACAAGATATTCCCTGTGATGTCAATGGAATCTTAGTCATAACATCTAACCCATTTAGTACACCTTTCACTATGTTAATAGGCATGATTTACAACTTTTTGCATTAAATTATAGCAAAGCTATATAACATTGCTAACCAATTGACACCCTAGAACTTGAAGTAGTTCATAGTAAGCCTCAAAGAAGTGAAACGATTGAGAAAAGGGAGAGCATGACTCGTTTAGACATTACAGTCAGCCATTCGTAAACTATAAACAGATTAGATATACAAAAATTGCAACATAAGAGTCTTAGCTGAATCGGTCAATACCGTAATTAGATGGAATGGTAATTTATGTTGTCGTCAGATTAAATATCACAGTTAATAAAAGATACTTTTAGAATGTAATTCTTTCAATTAGGTTAAGTCACTTTTAATTTTGTCACAACAAAATGAATAAATAATGACAATACTATAAGTCATAAGATATACCCGTCGAGTCCATATCGAACAAAAAACGAGGATGCAAAATCTCTTGTACAATAATTACACATTTTGGCAATTGGACAGGTTAAGCCAATGATGTCAGCTAAAACCTGTAAAAAATCATATTTCAAGTGCAAAATTAGAAATTCAATACTCTAAATGGGCATTCTAAAGCAAAAGTGGAAATTAGCTTCCAAGAGAATACGATTTTACATGCACTTGTAAAAGTAGGGTAAGTGGAAGGAAACGCAATAAACTCCAGCTAGAAGGAACACGCTTGGGGGCTTTAAAGGAGGAATGTGATTTGGAAAAACCCAATAACATTGATGGAGGATAATTTTTCCATGGCTACACAAATTCGTGAGTTAAAATACAGGTATCTATATAACCCCAAAGTTAGCAAAGTTATCAAATTATAGATATCCAGCCAAACAATATATTTCAAAAAATAGTATCAAAACCTACTTTGAATAGCAGTGCACGGTGTCTGCAAAGTCCAACCGACAGGCTACCTATAGGGAGCACAATTGATCCCAAGCAATCATTCAGGTCATTGCTACGCTCTTTCCAGTTGGTAACCAACTCATCTACTCCATTGGAAGCTGCACACGTTTATAAAGCAAGGAATCTTAACTATGACAAGCATAAGAAACATATACTTGATTTTTAAAATAGGATCTGATAAAGCTCACACCATACGATTGCAAACTAGATTTGTAAGCTGGACAACAACTTCCTTTGTGTTCATGCAACTAGTGGACACATTATAGGTCCAATTTTGCAGCTTTTTCACGCTAGGATCAGTACGTCTATATACTGAAATAACTTCAATTGATGACAAAGAGGTAGGATCCATGATCTTTAATGATTCAATTGAAGGAATATGGCCACTTTCCTGAAGATACGATCCAACCACAAGGATCAGTTCCATGAATCGAGTAAAACCTGTCGAGAACTTTGTTAAAATATGATAAACAACCATTTACCTGATGCAAAATAGAAAAGAATGAAAAGTTTCAACCCATACTAAGAAGATAAATCAAACCAACATCTGATGCAATCTTAACCTCATTCTCGTATTCTACATTAAAAGAAAGCCAAAAGGAAATAAATCAATTTATGTAACCTGGAGACAACAGCTAATGATTGCACTATGTATAGGATAATCCTTTGAGACCCTTTAATATTTCTTTTTCATTTTTCAGTTTTACCCAATTTACCCAAATTGTAAATGCCCTAATTAATATTTGGATGACATCAGCTTCCCTGACTAGTGATGTTTACCACATTTATTTCTGTTCTCCATGTCTGGCTATCTTAGAAGAGGTTGACCGAGCATAAAGGTAAATACCTAAAGTTCCTACAATACAAGGCATGTGTTCCCAAAGAACATTTCACTAAGGATCCGTTTGATTGCAAATGTGGAAACTGGGTGGAAAGAAAATGAATTCTAGGGAATTGAAATGCCTAAAAATTGTTTAACCAGGAATTATAATTAATTGTGTTTGATTGGTATAAGTTTCCACCTAAAAAATGTTGAAAGTTTGGTGTCCGTTTGGCACTTTTTCATGAAAATTGTCCATTAAAGTAATAACTTTTTTTTTCCATTGGGTCTAGAATTTGTTCCACTTGCCAAAATAAAATATTTAATTTTTTTAAAAAAAATTACCATACCGAATACCATTCGTTTGACTTTGTTTTGCATGAAAATTGTCAATAAAAGTGATAAATTTTTT
This sequence comes from Fraxinus quadrangulata, assembly GCA_903798255.1. Classification (NCBI taxonomy): domain Eukaryota; kingdom Viridiplantae; phylum Streptophyta; class Magnoliopsida; order Lamiales; family Oleaceae; genus Fraxinus; species Fraxinus quadrangulata. Next base: position 20,526 of record CAIGRB010103002.1, on the reverse strand, counting down.
TGCTATTGTATCTAGAATTTTTTTCGAATTGTTTAAAAAATGGTGGAAATTGATTTTCCACAAAAACAAGGAATTGGTAAGCATGTGAGCCAAACGTGGAAAAAAATTCATTGAAAATAAAGTCTATCAAACAAAGCAAAAGTGAAAGTTGGAATTTATTTTCCATTTTTCATGGAAAATAATAGCCTATCAAACAGTCCCTAAATATCTTAATTCTGTATTGTTATAGTAAAATTGTTGATAAGTAAAATACTAGAATCTGCTGCAAATGTATAAATTGTTGTTGGTATTATACAGACCCCAAAATACAAAGTAAAGTAGAAAATAGAAACAACACAAAGGATTTTTCGCCCTAAGGCCCGGATGTTCACCCAAATTAGGGCTAATCACCCGTTGAGCATTCACCGAAGTAATTAACTCTCCAATCTACTAGAATCCATCAATATTATCAAGATCGATGTTACAGTACAACAGATCCATAAAGGAACAGCACTCAGACCTAAGAATCTCTCAAAAATATGTTTACACAAAGTAACGAAAGGTTGCTGCCCACATAAGAACAGAAGCACAAACCCAAGCCTCAATTGATACACTAGATCTCACCAAGAATTATCTAGAACCAAGATTACAGGCAAAAACCAAAGGTTTTCAGAGAGATCAGAAGTAGAGAGACCCCTAGAATACTCTCGAATGAGGATAATCACCAAATGAGAGAGTCAAGGCGAAAATATCTGCAGGCCGAAGCATCCAATGGCACAGCTCATCCACGTGTTACAATCTCAGCCTTTGAGATAAGTGTGAATTGGGCTGTCGGGTTGCATTCCAAATGGGCTGGACATCTCACAATGATAAGGGCTTCATCATAGGGCCAGACATAAGATAAAAAAATTGGGCTGCATCATTGGGCCCAAATTAGTTAAGCACCAAATTTAACAATCTCCACCTTGCTTGACAATTTGGGTTTCATAGTGAATTGAAAGTTAACTCCTACTTCAGTTTCATTTGCTCTTTGTACCTGCAAAAAACACTAATTAGTACTAACATTTAGGAACTAAAATTTAGGAGATTTAAACAATCCCTAAATTTGTATAAAGGAAGAACTTTTGTACCCATGTCTGCAGGATTACACTTAGTAGATATCTTATCAATTTTCATGATTTCCTTTTCTAAAACATCTCTTATAAAATGAAATTTAACATCAATATGTTTAGTTCTATCATGAAACACAAGATTCTACTTAAGTGTATTGCAGACTGACTATCTGAAAATATGATAGCACTATTCTCAGAAAAACCAATTTCATTTAGCAAGTTTTTCAGCCATATACATTCCTTTACAGCATCAGTGGCTACAATATATTCAGCCTTAATTGAGGATAAAGCTACAATATTTGTAGTTGTGATTTCCAGCTAATGCAGGTATCATTTAAAGTAAAAACATATGCAGAAATTGATTTTTTATTATCACAGTTACCAGCAAAATCAGAATCAACAAACCCTTTAAGTTTAATACCAATTTTACTTTTACTGAACATAAACCCTAAATTAGAAGTGCATTTTAAGTATCTTAATAACCATTTCATGGCTTCCCAATTATATTCACCTAGATTGCTCATATGTCTATTCAAAACACTTATAGCAAAGGCAAAATTAGGTCTGGTGTGTATCATAACATACTCTACAGCATTGGCATATTGATCATTTCCCATTCTTATCTTTTCTAAATCAGTTTTAGGGCATTGTTCTGTTGAAAATTTAAAGTGACTACCAAGAGGTAATGTGACCTCCTTGGAATTATCCATAGAAAATCTACATAAAACCTTTGAAATGTAAGACTGTTTAGTGAGAAACAATGTGTGATTACTAATATTTCTTCTAATTTCCATCCCTAGAATCTTTTTAGCTTCTCCTAAGTCTTTCATTTCAAATTCCTGCTTCAAATTTTTCTTTATCATGTTAATTTCAATCATATCTCACCCAGCAAGTAACATATCATCAACATAAAGCAAAAGATAACAAGAATCAGGGCCACCACTGCCTTTATAGTAAAAACATGGATCATATTCACTTCTATTAAAATCAAGACCTTTTATAAAAGTATAAAATCTGATGTACCAATGTTGGGGTGCTTGTTTTAAATCATAAAGTTATGGATCATATTCACTTCTATTAAAATCAAGACCCTTTATAAAGGTATCAAATCTGATATACCATTGCCTTGGGGTTTGTTTCAAACCATAGAGGGATTTTTGTAAAAGACATACAAGATTTTCTTTACCTCTTTATTCGAAACGTTTTGGTTGAGATATTTAAATTTTTTCGTCCAAGTTTCCATGTAGAAAAGCAATTTTGACTCCATTTGTTCTAATTTAAAATCAAATTGAGATACAATAGAAAGCAAAACTCTTATAGAGGTGTATTTGACTACAGGAGAAATTTTTTTATTGTAGTCAATTCCATTTCTTTGATTAAAACCCTTAGCAACTAATCTGGCCTTAAATCTTACATTCTCACCTTCAGTGTTTCATTCTTTTACTTTAAAAATCCATTTACAGTCAATAATTTTCTCACCTTTAGGTTTATTAACTAAGGTCCATGTCTTATTTTTGGCTAATGAGGTCATTTCATCCTCCATAGCAGGAAGCCACAGATTTGCATGTTTCCCTCCAATGGCCTCTTCATATGTGTTAGGCTCATTATCTAGAAAATTTTGTACATTTAAAGCTATAACAAATTCAAGGTTATTATATCTAGATGGAGGTCTAACTTCTCTTCTGGTTCTATCTCTTGCAAGATAATAATCATCTTAAGGGTTTTCAGGTTGGTTTGGTGATAAGTCAGTAGATTCACCCTCATTATTTGGTTCAATTTTATCAGTTAATACTTGATTAGGCTCCCCCTCAAACTGATCATCATTCCTAGAATTTAAATCTGTTTGGAATAGTTCTGTTTCTAAAACTATTTTATTTTGATTAGTTTCAGATGTAACATGTACTTCTCTTATAATGCAGGGCATGTCAACCTTATTAAAAACAACATTCCTACTAATAGTGACTTTATAAGCCCCTAAAGATTTCAACCAGACCCTAAAACCCTTAATACCTTCACCATGTCCTAAGAAAATACCCTTGACAGACCTAGGCTCAAGCTTACCCTCATTTTGATGTACATAAGCGGCACAGCCAAAAACTTTCAATTTGGAATAATCCACAGTGTTGCCATTCCAAACATGATCAGATGTATCAAATTTTAAGGATTTAGTAGGACATTTATTTATCAGATATGAAACAGTTTTTACTGCTTCACCCCAAAATAATTTTGGTAGTCCTGAACTTATCAGCATACATATGACCTTTTCTAACAAAGTCATATTCATCCTTTATGCAAGAACATTCTGTTGTGGGGTATATGTGGCAGTCCCCGTGTCTAAGCATTCCATTCAATTTGCAGAAATTATCAAATTCTTCATTGCAAAATTCAAGGCCATTATCAGTTCTAAGTGCTTTAACACCTTTATTTATTTGATTTTCAATAAAAGTTTTCCATTCCACAAAATTTTTGAGGGTATCAGATTTATTTTTTAAAAGCATAACCCAACTTTTCTTTGAAAAATCATCAATAATAAGCAAAAAATATTTGAAACCAGAATATGTGCATACAGATACTGGTCCCCACAGATCAGCATGCAAGTAATCAAGAATAGACTTAGACTTATGACTGCCTGAAGCAAAAGGTAATTTCGTTTGTTTCCCAAATATGCAATGTTCACAAAAAAACTTCTTTTCTATTTTTTCATTTCCTAAGAGACATTGTTTCTTAAGAATATGCAGATTCTTATCACTAATGTGTCCAAATCTTTTATGCCAAAGTTCAGATTGGTCAGACTGTGAGACTGTAGCGGCAATATGTTTATTTTGTAAAGGTAAAGCTTGCATGGTATAGATCCCATTGGATTTTTCTACTTGAATGACTTTTGCAAAATCCTTTTGAAGTATTAAAATACCTTTATTTAAGATAGTATTAAAACCTTCATCATCAAGAGTCCCTAAAGATATGAGATTTCCCTTTAGGTCTGGAATGTATCTTGTTTTATTCAAAATCAGTAGATTCCCGTTGTTTAATTTCAAAACAATCTTTCAAATGCCTTTTATTTTGCAAGAAAGGTCATTTCCCAATATCACTTGTCCCCCACCAACCTCAACCAAATCNTTGAGAGAAGATTATGTATTTTTAGACCAATGACAAAAATCTTAGTTTTTGTTGGGGATTAAGATATACGATTAACCTTAGGTGACCCATTGAGCTATTTTCACAAAAATTTAATGTGGTTGTTTGAGTTTAATTAATATAGAGATATAGTATGTTAAACCAATTAATTATTGTTAATTTCGCTCGAGAGAGTTCATAAAATTAAATTGAAAAATCGGGTCTAACATCGTAAATAAGGAATTTGTTAATTGGTTTGTGGAAAAATTAATTAGGCGTCGATTAAGCGAAACTACGAATCTCAACTACGTTTTCCTTCAAAATTCGCAAGTGTTTATGTTTTCTTATTTTGTAAATTTTTAGTCATTTTACTTATTTTCAAAATCAAAATCTTAGAGTGTGTTTGAGCCACATTATTTTGGAAGAATATAGGGTTAATATCCTAAATAGTCACTGAATTTTGTCAAAAGTTTCCAAGAGGTCACCGAATTTCAAAACTTCCCTAAATAGTCACTGAACTTTGTAAAAAGTTCCTAGGGGGTCACTGAACTTTAAAACTTCCCTAAATAGTTATCGAACTTTGCCAAAACTTTTCCAAATAGTCACTCAACTTTACAAAAGGTTTCTAGGTGGTCACTAAATAATTGATGTATGTAGTCTCAATTTGCAAAGTTTAGTGCTCTATTGGGAAATTTTGGTAAAGTTCGGTGACTATTTAGAGAAATTTTAAAGTTCAGTGACCCCCTATTAACTTTTTACAAAGTTCAGTAACTATTTAGGGAAGTTTTGAAGTTCAGTGACCTCTTGAAAACTTTTGACAAAGTTCAGTGACGATTTAGGATATAAACTCATAGTTTAATAGAATCAAATAGGCAGACAACAAGTTAACATGAAGTCCTAAATGATCAACAGTAAAGGTAACAATCGAAGAATAAGAGCTTCAAGTAATCTTGAAAACCTGTTAATCCCAGTCCCCTCAGATTCTAAGGTTTTCAAATGAAACTTGAGATAAAGGAAGATCCAGGAGGGTTCAAGCAAGAGTTCCAAGAAAAAGCTGTTCGAAAAAGGAAATAACAAAAAAGGGTTAGAAACTCGTTACCAAACGCCTCTGATTAATAACGTAAAATAGTAAAAACCAGAACTATTTTACCAACTCTGCCAAGAATGTGAATCAGACAATTTCCAGTAAAGATATTTTAGATCTTAAGTCACGTTCACCAAAAACACCCAGAAATAGGAACAGATCAAAGAATATATGGAGATCGAAGTGCTCTGATACCACTGTTGGTATTATACAGGCCCCAACACACAAAGTAAAGCAGAAAATAGAAATAACACAAATGATTTTTCGCCCTAAGGACCAGATGTTCACCCAAATTAGGGCTAATCACCCATTTAGCATTCACCGAAGTGATTAATGCTCCAATCCACTAGAATCCGGCAATATTATTAAGATCAATGTTACAGTACAACAGATCCACAAAGGAACAGCCATACCCAAGAATCTCTCATATGAATATCTCAGAAATACGTTTACACAAAGTAACGAAAGGTTACTGCCACATAAGAATAGAAGTACAAACCCTCAATAGATACACTAGATCTCACCAAGAATCATCTAGAACAAAAATTATAGGCAAAAACCAAAGGTTTTCAGAGAGAGAACGGAGAGAGCAGAAGTAGAGAGAACCCTAGAATACTCTCGAATGAGGATAATCACCAAATGAGATAGTCAAGTCGAAAATATCAACAGGTAGAAGCATCCAATGGACACAGCTCATCCACGTGTTACAATCTCAACCTTTGAGAAAAGTGTGAATTGGGCTGCCGGGTTGCATTCCAAATAGGCTGGACATCTCACAATGATAAAGGCTTTATCACAGGGCCAGACATAAGACAAAAGAATTGGGCTGCATCATTGGGCACAAATTAGTTAAGCACCAAACTTAACAAATGCAAATACGCTAGTCTAATGCATGCCACATCATATAGTTAATAGTCATTAAATTTGATACTCATCAGTATTTCAAGTAGGGGTTGTTCCAAAGTAGTAATTAAATTCTATACCGACCATTAATAGTTTGCTACAAACGTTCTTTAGTACTAGTATGAATTATTTCCAAAAATGAGATCCTCACAAGTATTTCCAATTCACGAGGCATATAATAGTCAGACTAATACTGAGAAGCTTCTCAAAGACCATTCATTTTCACAAAGCTTACGTAAGTATGCTCATCCCTAAAAATGCACATTTGCTTCCTCCTCCACAAGTCCACCCTTCTACCTCAACAACCCACTAATTTCAATAGCTATATATTGTTTTATTAATTCCAACACATCCCACCAATTCAAGTCTGCCACACTTCTCAATTCTCAAAACCTTGCAATTTTAGGTTAGATGTGGACAGCTCTCATTTAGTATATAATCAAACTTCACTATGCCCATGCATCATAATCCACAACTAAATGAAATGACAAAAAACATAAAGAAAGCTTCCTCGGGCAATTCTATTTAAAAGTAAAGGCCCGTTTGATTGTAAAAATGAATTTTGGGTAGAAAGAAAATGAATTTCAGGAAATTGAATTGTCTGGAAATTATTAATTAATTGTATTTGATTGATATAATTTTCACCTGAAAAATATTGAAATTTAGATCTTTTGGTGTTCGTTTGGCTTTGTTTTTCATGAAAATTGTTCATTAAAGGGATATAATTTGTTACAATTGGGGATAGAATTTGTTTCAATTAAAAAAAAGTGTCTAGAAAACCAAAAATCACCAAAACCATGGGAAAGTAAATTCAAGGAAAATGGTGTCACATGAGGTGAAGTAGGAAAACCAATTGCCTAGAAAATTTTGGCTATCAAATAGTCAAAAAGGTGAAAAATTGAAAATAATTTCCAATTTTCATGGAAAATTCTTCATATCAAACAGGGCCTAATAGGAATTGCTACCCAGAATCGATGGGACATGGTCTCGACGGAGGTAGGCGAAAAAAAAGCTCGCGATGCCAACTCATCAGGCATAGGATCCAAGAAATTGGGATCATCAGCGCAGGTAGCTGTGGAGGACAGCCGAAGAGTCAAAGCCAACTACAATTGGTAACTCTCCTCCATCTGCTGCGCCCAACTATCGGAAGACCACGAGCCTCCTCGACTGCCACCTTACATCCCCCTTAATCCACCGCTTCCTCCATTTCTCAAATGGCCGTAGTAGTCTCCCGAGATCGAGCTATCACCAAAACTACTCCATCTCCACTGCCTCTGAAGACCGACCAACGGAAACGACGGCACTCCGATCCGGCTCTACAGAGGTTGTAGTAACAATGGGTCATCGGGAATTTGACTCAACAAAATATAATTTGATCGTCCACCTGGCCTTTCCATCATTTACGAAATTACAAAATTTTCAACTCAAAACTCTAAAACCGTCATAGGTGGAGCTCTAGGATTTTCTGTTTTCTATGGTAAGAAAGTAAGAATGTCTCTGTATACCTTTGGTGTACACTCAGCATGACAACGAGGTGGAGCTTTGTGAGAGGGCTGTCAAGCTGAGTACTCAACATTTTTTAAATCGTAATATTGTATTCTTTTTCAAATTCTGTTGTTCTAAGTTATGTTCGTTTCATTTTATAAAATTCATTTTTCTGCAAATTCATTGTCAATTACAAGACGTATAATTTTTTATCAATTTTGAACCATATATTTTATTAAATTTTATCAAGATTTATTAATACTTTAATTTTAAATTAAATCAAATAGGACTTGCTAGCCTTTGGAAAAAAATAATAACAATTAAAGATATTTTATTTATTTTCGGTACATGCTAAATTTTTGAAGTAAATACTAGATATGGGGCTAATTCGCAAAGTCACTTGATGTCTATTTTATGGTTTCACTTATCAATTATATGCTAATCAAACATGAGATGAAACGAGACGAGATGAGATAAGACAAAATAAGATAATACAAGTAGATGAAATATACCGACAATTATTTGATAAAATAGTGTGTGGAGTTGGAGTTGTCTTGGCGTTTTTATAAGAATGCGCTAAATATATTACATGACTCTTGACGTAAAATTAAAGTGGAAGAGTACATGATAATTAATGAAGAGATACGTTAGGCACCACTCTCATTAATCTGAAAAGAGGACTTATTGCACATGAACTTTCATTCACATCTATAATATCGAGTCATGTTTCTTCACATACTAGGAATCATGGCATCCATACTCCATCAAAGCTTGTAATTTCTGCACGCCATGGTGATTGATTGTCATCCTTTGGATTTATTTGGCACAACATGTAATTTTTTTTTTTTTTCAAAATAAAGTTCAGAAATATATTCTTTCAATAAAATAATTTTATATACTGGCCTATTTTTATGACTTTTTAATCATACATTTAAAAAAAAAATTTACTCAAATAATCTATCCTAAACAAACACTTACTATAAGATCCTTAATTTCTACTATAAGTAATGTGTCATAAAAATATATCGCTTCACGTTGTTCGTGCACCCCATGATGATTGATCGAGTCATCTTTAGTCATCCCTAATCGTAACTTTTACCACGAGTATTGTCACGTATAATATAGTCCTTGTTTGGTAGGGGTTAAAATTAGATTTTTAGTCAAATTTAATAAAATTTATAGTTGAAAAGTTGTGGGTCACATAAATATGCACTTAAATTAATTGTTGATTTTAAGTTAAATTAAAATTAAAATTTTAATCCCTATCGAACAGCTGTACACTACATTCTTTTGTTGCTATTTTGAGATTTGTTTTTATTTCAGTCGCATTTGTGCAAATAAAGACAAATTAAGTTGAATTAGAGGTCTATAGTACTAGACCATTTCAAATTCATTTCCACTCACGTGGACAAAGCATTAGCCACTAAAAGACGTTTTAACGAAGAACTTTCATATGAAAATTGTTAAATGCACAAGAAAAATCACAAGAGTCAAAATGCTTGTACGAGGAGAGGCCTGAAAATCATGAATGGTGACGGGCCATCCATGTGGTGGAGTAGCCTTTATTCACCTTATATTCAACGGACCAATGGTAAATTAAATATTCCCTACGAGTTCCAAAACAAATTATTTTAATTTTCTCAGTGTCCTTGTACCAAACTTTCAAAGTCATAAGCCATGTGTCGGAGGTTTAGAAACAAATTTCACAAAATATGTTTTTATGCAAACTTTTATTGTTATTTTAATACAATATGTTAATAAGTACTATTAGATGAAACATGACAGTACAATGAAACAAATTTATTTTTTCCTGATATCATTCAATTCAATAAAACATGGTATTTTAGTCATAATATGGTAAATAATTTAACAAAAAACTCTAGTTCCTACTTCAACCATCGACAATGTCAGCCACGACCATCCATCAGGGGCCCCATGACACACTACCAGCTTCTTGCTATATAGTTCATATTTTTGTTATAATATAAAAAATTAAAAATAACAAGAAGAGGAGTGGGGACAACATGATTTAACACTTCTTAAATTAAATATCCGAACGGGTATCTGAATTGAGAATTGACAGATTTGGTTCGATTCTTGGTTCTAGACCAAGAACATAATCTCTCTAATTTTTCTTTATCTTAAATAAGCCAAATTATTTTACTTTTTTTTTCTAAATTAACTTCCTAACTAATTAATTTAGTCCAAGCACAACTTAATCAAATTGACCTAATTTTTAATCCTCAATTTTCATCTTCTCAAACTCTTTAACCAAGTGATCTTCTTCTGACAGCAAAAATTCCAACTGGCCTCCTGATTTCCTGCTTATGGCATCTGCAACCACAATAGCTTTACCAGAATGGTAAAGTATTGTATTTGCTAACTTCAACCATCTTGTTGTATTATATTCAATTCCCTCTGGGTGAAGAAATATTTGAGACTCTTATGATATGTATAAATCTTACACTTGCTTCAATACGGATAGTGCTGCCATAACTTCAATGCATGAACCACTATCACAAGTTCAAGGTCATGTGAAGGGTAATTTTGCTCATGTTGTTTTAATTGCCTTGAAGTATAAGCAAATACATTTTCATGCTGCATTAGGACACACCCTAAGCCTTGCTTAGATGCATAGTTAAATATCACAAAACCATTCGATCCTTCCAGAATTGTTAACGTTGGTGCCATGACCAATCGACGTTTCGACTCTTGGAAGTTCTGCTCACACTTATCCGACCAATAAAATTTTATTCCCTTTCGAGTTAACTGAGTCATTGGTCCAGCTATCTTAGAGAAGCCTTCAATGAATCCCCGATAATAGCCAGCTAAACCTAGAAAACTTCAAACACCGCTCGCATTAACTAGTTTGTTCCACTTAGTTACTGCCTCTACTTTAGCTAGGTCAATTTCAATCCCATGACTAGTAACTGTGACCAAGAAACCCTATCAGGTCGAGCCAAAATTCACATTTCTTGAACTTCGCATATAACTTTTCCTTTCTTAGAGTTTCTAATTTCCATTCTAAGATATTCTTTATGTTGATCTTTGTCTTGCGAGTATATCAAAATATCGTCAATAAAGATTATGACAAATTTATCCAAAAATTTATGAAACACTCTATTCATCAAATCCATAAACACCGCTGGAACGTTGGTTAGACCAAAAGGCATCACTGTAAATTCTTAGTGGCCATATCGAGTCTAAAAAGCTGACTTTAGTATATCACTTGACTTAATTTTTAATTGATGATACCCTGATTGTAAATCAATCTTAAAGAACATTTTAGCTCATCTCAACTGGTCAAACAAATCTTCTATTCTCGGTAGAGGATACTTGTTCTTAATAGTGAGTTTATTCAGTTTACGGTAGTCTATGTATATTCTCGTGGTACCATCCTTTTTCTTAACAAATAATATCGGCGCTTCCTATAGAGAAACACTGGGTCGAATAAACCAATTATCTAACAATTCTTCAATCCTGACTTTTAATTCTTCTAACTCTTTTGGTGCCTTTCGATATGGTGCTTTAGATACTGGTGCTGCTCCAAGAACCAAGTCTATCATAAACTCGATTTGCCTATCTGGTGGTATACCCGGAAGATTTTCTGGAAATACATCTTCAAATTCTTGCACTATCGGTATTTCACTCATCTTATTTTCTTAATGTTGCATTCCCAAAACATTTACTAGAAACGCCAAACATGTTTCTTCTTCCAATATTTTTTAGCCTTTAACGCCGACATTACTTGTGGTTTAGGTTTGGTCTTTAATCCAAAGAAGAAGAATTCATCTTTTTCTAGAGTTTTAAAAGACATTTCCTTTTCTCGACAGTAGATGGTGGCATTATTACAACCCAAACAATCCATGAATAAAATTATGGCAAAGTCTTTCATGTCTATTATGAATAGATTTGCCTCAAACGCTCTTCCTTCAAGTTTCATTTGAACCGACTTATCTATCTTAACAATGTTTAGCACCCTACCTGAAAGAATGCTAACTTCTAGTATACTATCGTACTTATCACACGCAATACTAGATTTAGCTATGAAAGACGATGAAACAAAAGAATGAGTTGCCTCGGAGTCAAATAATGTATAAGCTGGAAAATCATCTATAAAAAAGAATACGTATTATAATGTTGGGTTCTTCTCTGCCTCTTGCTTAGTCATAACAAAGACTCGAGCATTCCCTTTGTTATTCTTGTCATGCTTCTCATTCTTCTTAGGAACAAACTCCGTGCAATTTCAAGCCATGTTACCTGGCTTACCATACCGAAAACAAATGTTTTTCCCATCAGACACTCTCATTTGTATTGTTTGCCAGACCTAAGACAGGGTGGAATGGGATTGTCCCCACCCTTGCTGGCATCAGCTTGACTGTTTACTTTTTTATTCTGCCATTTTTTTGTTTTCCTTATCCTAGTTGTTCCACTTTACTAGCCACAGACTTATTTTGTTGGCTGCCTCGACCTTGATGGTTTGTACTTGTCTTTATTCCATAATTTTCTATACTAGCCCTTTGATACCATATATCATGAGCTCGTTTCAACATTTTACTATAGGTAGTAAAACGGTGAGACATAGGGATCATGCTAATGTCTTGATGAAGCTCTTGCTGAAATTTCCTTATTTTCCTAGCTTCAATATCCACCAAATGTGATGCATACCTAGGTAGCTGGTCGAACTTCCTCTCATAATCAATCAAAGTCAGGCTTCCTTGCTTTAGCTGTAAAAATTATGTTTCCTTAAAGTCCCTTAATGCTTGGGAAAAGAACTTCTTAGTAACTTCTTCTTTAAACTGATTCCAAGTCAAAGTCTCTTGTTGATCCTCAGTCCTGATTAAGGACATTGACTCCCACCAATGATTTGTTGCTCCCATGAACATAAACTCCGGGCAATGTACTTTTTGTGCATCATTGGCGTCTATAAGTAGAAAAATTTGTCCCAAATTTCGTAGACATTCCTCGACAGCTAATAGATCACCCTCATCGTTGAAAGAAGGTGATTTATACCTTCCGAAAGTTTCCACAATCGAAGCTCGAGTCGGGGTAGCTACATGTTCGCTTGCGAGGCTTGCATTCCAAGCTCTTGCACCGCTTACAATAAATCTCTTATCAAATCGTTCTTGTAACGCCGCATACTTATTTCTCGTGATTATCATGTCTATCTGGATTATTTTTATTAATATGATATTTATTTTATAATTTATATAATTATCATTCTCGTGACTAATTGTATTTTTACAGTGAAATGTACTTTGACACCCTGAATGAATCACATCCCCATTAATTAAATTATAATGTTTATATTTTATTAACTCATATTAAATTATATTATGTACTTCATTCGATTTTGTACCAATTGAACCTAGACATCAAGTTGGAAGAAATTCATTTTTTCTCTTTTTAGTAAATTTGGTGTAAATTAATTTAATAATGACAAGATAACTAATAATGGAAATTTAGTAAATTAGTTGAATTGATTTAAGGACTAAATAAGTTAATAGGCTAATTAAGGGTATTATTACTTAATTAGCAGAAATTGCACCACACTAGTTTAAAAAATCAATATCCCCCATTTTATCACTCCCTTGTGTCTCGTCAAAGAGAAACCAGCCACCCCAAGTTACATAATTCTTCTTCACGCTCCAAGAATTCGAATCTTACTTACTGTGATAAGGTATTAAGATTTATTTTTATTTTATTATTTCTATTAATATGTGGATTTAATTGGGTTTTGGAAATCATGCAGTTTCATTTAATCATTAAGAGATTTAATTTATTGATCCGGTACACGTCTTTGTATAAATATGTATGCATATATATGTTCTCTTCACATCATCCCTCCCTTGGTTGTTCTTGTGCCAATTATTAATAATTACTTACGGTTTCATTCTCTGATTTCTACTTTTTGGCCGATGTGGTCATCCATTTGGTTATATAGGTAAAGGTTGCTTAATAATTTACTATATAGACAAAGATTAATAAATTTTGTGTTCTTAAACATTGAGACTAACTATATTTTAATCAGGTTATAAAACTGTTATCTTAAAATCTACCTAGATGGTCTGTGTAAATATTTATTTTTCCTCAATCAAGATTTTAAACAAGATACTTATGTTAAAGTAAATCATAAGAATCCTTGAAACAAATAAGTAATTCTTATATACATTAATTATTTATTTCTTACTTCAAAAAAATCTACTTCTAAGATGAACACAATCATAACCAAGACAACTGGATTTTGTTGTATCTACTATTAAAATTTAAAACTATTTGCAGATGCACTGGAATTGATATAAATTTATTGATGCATTAGATAAAGGGTACAAATGTGGTCCTAATTGCTAAGTATGAGCTTTAATCACACGTTAATGTGCTTTTCTATTCATTCTTGTAGTCCTTCTAAGTTCTCTCTCTTTCATGACTTTTATGTTTCACAAATAGTTTGTAAGCATCTTGCTGTAAGTTCATTATAATGAGGTGGTGGTATCAAAGAAGCATAAATTAATTCTTGGAACTTTTGAAATTTAACTCTTCCGTCGCTAGTGTTTGATTGTTGTCTATTAGTCGCTAAATTCTCTATGGTACTTAAAGATTGGATTATATATTTAATCTAATATGACAATAATAAATAAGTAGAAGTCATTTTTAATCAATGGTAATGAACTAAGATTTTTTGGGCATGTTAATCTCATGGGCGGTTAAGGATATCTTCACTACCCACTCTAAAAGGTTAATTGCTAAGGATTCGAGGTAAGTAAACCTCTCTTTATTTTCATATAGTTAAATATATAAACGTGTTATTTAAGTTGTCATTATATAAACATGATATTTGATTATTACTTATTTGTGTCATAAATGTTTGTCATAACATATTCATACATGTCAATGCATTTATAAGCATACGTGAAATTTCAAGAAATAAAAAATTTCCAAATCTCAATGAGTCCATATATGTTTTTAAAGATATGTATCTCGAATGCTTTATTACGAGGTGTATACCTATGTCATGAAAGTTGTAAGTGGGAAATGGGACGTAGGGGACCCGCGCACCCGACCAATGTTCAATGATAATGTTAATGTTCACCGCTTTGCGGTACTATCGGTAGGACTCGATCATGTTCCAAATAATAATTTTTCACTGCATTCTGATTGGCTAGGCTATACACCAAATGAGCTCACGATGTCAACGTTAAGTTTTTTTAAAGAAATGAAAGAGGAGATACATATTGAGAAATGCCTTCTATTTTAAAGTAAATTATATGCATATCATAAGCATGCATCATATGCATGAGATTTGCTTACAGAACGTTAGCTCATCCAACGATATCCCTCTCCATTTTCAGATAATGAAGGCAAGATGATGCGAGGTAACGACTTATGATGACACGAGCTTAGTACTATTATATTTAAATATTGAGTTCATTTTAGTAATTAAAGTTAAAATTTGATTTAATTGTTCTATATTTTGTTAACCACATTATTTTAAAATAATAAGTCATTGATGTTTATTATGTCAAAGAAAAATTGCAATCGCCGCATTTATGATTTTTAAGATATTATTAAATGATAATACTTCTAGATCAGGTATCTAGATTTTGGGGTGTTACAATTTGGGGACATCTGATTAAATTGTAATCGCTTCCACATTTATGATTTTAAGATACTATTAAATGATAATACTTCCTGATTAGGTATCTAGATTTTGGGGTGTTATAGTTCTAGTTTGGTTGCGCCATTTCCTTTAGACAAGAAAATAATTTTTCATCCATTAGACAAACACACCACCAATTCAAGAACGAAATTTTAAAAGAAAATTGCATAACTCCATTTACAACCTAAAACCTCAAACTTATCAATTGATATTATTCTTATTTCTTTAATTTATTTGCCTATCTATAGGCATTCTACATCCCCTCTTTCAAAAAATCGGGTTAAATTAACAAACAAGTTTTCAAGGTTTGTCCGAAAGTTTTTTTTATCTATTTGAAGAATTCTTCAAGAGATTTTCCTTTGTTACCAAACTTTGGTGTTCTTTACTTTATTGCTTTTGATCTGCATATTTGAGTGATCGCTTAATTAGAGTTTAATTGGATTATCATTAATCATCTTGAGACAATAATTTGTGACATATTACTTATTATTGTTTATTTATTCTAATTCCGCATTTTACTTCTCTAGGTGTTGTTTGGATCGAAACCTCGATAATTTTTAGGTTGTCTTTCAATAAGTGCTTGTTTATAGTTATTAACTTGAGTTTTGCAATCTGTATCACGAATACTGAAGAGAGTTTTTAATTTCTGCTCAATTTGCTTTTCTTTGCTCCACTTTTGTTAATTTTTCAAATCTTACCTTGCCTCTTTTAAAGTGAAATGACTTTTCTATTCCATCCAATTCAAAATCAACTATGTTAACCTCTACCTCCTCCGCGGGTTTAATTACAAATTCATTGTTGGACAATCGACAAAGTTCAAAGAATGTCTATTAATTTCATCTTCATTAATTTTTTTTTTATACCCAGGTATCCCAACTTACGCCGAACTATGTCTTGGACCACCCATCACCGGCCCCTCAGCAATGGACGGAGGTAAATCGCGGTATATGCCCAAGTTGATCAGGGTCCGTGCACTCTTTATACTCTTGGCCCCAAGAGAGCCTTCCTCCATGAATANCACCCACAAATGAATATTAGATCACTCAACTGCTCCATCCAGGATTCGAACTCCCGACCCTGGGGTTGTAAGCCCAGCAATGCCCATCCTTTGCCAACTTGGATGTGCCCCGGGGGGCTTTGCAGTTAATTTGTCACTTCTTCAATTGGTTCCTTTGCAGTTAATTTGTTATCTTTTTTATGCTCTTATTTAATAATTGATATCTCCTCAAATTGAGTAATCGGTTCACGATCTAAATCTATGAGCAATGGTAATTCTTTCATTTCAACTTTTTCAAGTGGATTATATCCACACCTTTTAAATTTGCTACAAAATGCGGAATCTCCCCTACATAATTTGCATTCATCCAATATGGAAAATTCATTATAATATTTTGTAAGAACCTCCTCATTCAATAGGGGATGAAGTATGATATCCTCGCCCCCATGTGTAGATACATACTCTTCCTTTGGCATGTAACATTCATTAGATTTATCAATTGCTTATTTCAATATTTTAAATTAATATTGTTTAAAATGTAAAAGTTTGACATAAAGGAATTAGTGCATGTATACAATCACTGTCCAGTATAAAGCATCCTATAAAAAGCTCACAATTTATGTCTTTTACAAGAATATCTTCATCATCTATGTCACGCTCAGTTATTGCAACTGTTCTGCTCACTTGCTATTGTCAGAATCTTGCATGTATTGCGGAATAGTGCTTGGAAGAACACCAAACATAAGAGATATAATAATAATAATAATAATATATAAACTAGTAAAGTCAAATTAAATGCTTTATTTCTCGACAAATTTGTTCATGAAAATTCTACAAGCATACAAAATCGTTGAGAGGTAATAGATTTGATGATTTAATATGGTATTAAGAGGCTGGATAGAGTTCCTTTAATGGCTTCCATGATTTTTATTTATAGAAGGTGAAACTATATCAAACACACATTCAAATTGGGTTACAAAAGAATTTCAATTAAATAGGGAAAGTTGTCTTCGCGTTATGCACCATTATGTCTGTGTGTACCCATCAATAATTTTGTCATATTCGTTTTCTTCCATTATTCGATTGAGATGATATAAAATACGTTGGAAAATATGGTACATAACTTGTGCTGTTGGAAATTGATTTATAAAAAAAAAATTGATTATATTTCACTTATTTGACTTCTATTGTATCCAATAGACTCTTAGCGTTCTCCAATTTTCATCTTGTCATCCAAATCAACTATTGAATATTTGCACTTCGATCCCCGAACTTTAAATTTCCTCCATTTTGCCCCCATTTTGCTCATTTCTTCTAGTTCACCCAGTTTGCCTCGAATTTTATCTAACAAACAAAATTAATACATAATTAAGCTATAATTCATCCAAATCAACAATAAATACTCTAATTTAATAGACAAGATAAATGTATAAAATATATTTAGACCCACGAGGTCATTGACTATTTCATATACACCGCTTCCTTTAAAAAATTATGGACACCCATTTTAAGGATGAATTATGCTTATAGTGCTCGTAATAGCGTGGTATTAGAATGAGAAAACAATACTGCATTGATGTTTAACATAGCGGTCAACATTTCCACAGTGCTCGTGGAGGACGAAATTGCACAAATGAAAATGTTGCACAGAAGTTTAGGGTATGTTGGTGACTGAAAAGTTCACATTTCGTAAATTCCATGCTCTTCTTACAACACTTACATCAGCACATATTGAAACCACTTTGAGACAGTCTCAGCTTATTGAAAGCAACACTGAAATAAATCTTCTCGATTGCTTTAAAAGAACTCCAATGAGTAAAATGACACGAAAAAGAAAAAGAAAAACAAAGAATTTATAAACAAGATTAAAGTCTGTATAATATCCAAAGGGTGAAAGTGATGATTTTTAGGCCAGCTGGAAGACCTGGTCAAAATTTGGGTTGACATCTGGGAAGAGCCAATTTCAAGCTGGTCAGTTCTTTGTTTGGGAGTTTCTTGGTGCAATCGGAAAAAGCTTGACAGTTGGATAATTGTTGACATGAAATGATCATTATTCCATCTGTTCTTAGGGTATTTAAAATTCTTACACCAACAATAACAGCTGAAATCATTTATAAAAACAGCAAAAATACTTTGTGGCATTTATTTGCACTCAATGCTATACTACACCTATTCCATCTGCACATCCAGGAAAAAATGAAGTTAACACAGCGTGTAAAGAGTGACTTTATTCAAAAGCAAATTCAATCTTTAGATTAATCAATCTTGGTTTCTGATGATATGATAGTTCAGAGTTACCAATCTAGTGATGCATGTTTCTCAATCGACATTGCAAAGTCGATTCCAATTGACGACAATCAGGCAAGAAGCGAGGCGAACAACCATGATCAGAGGCAGTTTCTAGACTCAAAGGAAACTATACAAGCATTGGATGTTGCCAAAAGGCCAAGTTTTGATCTTGGGAAAACACGTCAGAAGGAAGAGCAAAATGCGACGAGCTCAACTGGCATAAGTTCTCTCGTCTGGACTGAACTAGACAATAAGAAACACAAATGGAACACAGCAGATGATATGACACAATTCAAGGATCAGACAACAAACGTGGAAACTGTAAGCATCTTTTTGATTGAAAATAACTAATTTTTTAAATTATTACATATATGATCGGATGATCCAATCTCGGGGTCTTTTCTTTTTGTCCGTTCACAACAAGTTCTACACCATTGTAAACTAAACTTTTCATATTTTCAGGTAAGATTGAAGAGTTCATTTTGGTCAAAAATTTTCATATGCTTCTGATATCGGTGGAGGCAGAAAGGTGAAACAGAATAAAGGGACATTTTTTTTTGCATGTAAATGAGAATTACTATTACTCTGCAAGCATTTGTAAAAAATCTTTAGACCCCTCCTCCCTTTCAAAAATACTTTTCCCTGGTAATTTCCCTAGTTATGTGCTAATGTTTTTCCCCAGCTGGAGAATGAACTCTGTTACGGAATAAACGAAATAATATGCTCTAGGTAAAAAATGATAAAAATCCCTTCACTTATAACATCTAAAGAACACAAACTACAAGGGAAGATGTACAGGAAATCTAAGAAACATGTTTGACCGTGTTAACAAGTAACTAATTTTGCCAAACACAAGTTTCAGAGTGATTTTATTCTTACTATCATAACTTTTCCAAAAAGTAAGTTAAGTTGCTCGGCTTGGCTCAGCTTGGCTTGAAGGAAATGCAGATTGGTTCATGCCCACTGGCTCGCCTCAAGGTGGGGCTTGCGAGCTGGCTCCGAGCTTATCCCACTTAACATCCCTAGTCTTAAATTTGTTTCAAGAAAGCAACTTTTAAGCACAACAAACATGCATTTATATTTGGACCAAATAAATGGACTAAAATCGTGTCACTCTTGTAAATACGAGCCTCTCTTTGGGTGCATGGGTGGGTAGTTTCAAGTGTAAACATATGAAATGATATTTTGAGCAGTTAACTGAACTCTTGGCTTCATGAATGAAGTAGAAAGATAAAAAGTTTTATCAAGGTAAATAGCAGAAGACACTTGAGTTTTCACCGGATGGACATTATTCAGTATCAATTATTAGATAATAATGTGTTGACTTGCAATTAGTAGAATGTACTTGAATTAGAAAATGTGAGGATAGTAATGAAAAATTCAATCTTAAATTGTACACCAAGAAAAGAATAAAAAGAATAAGTTTGATGGTGTGTGAATCATATGAGAATTGAAATGATATATGTGACCATAGAGGGTTGAGAATTGAAGCAACTTGTAAATTTATAATTGTCTACTTAGTTCTTCACACACACACATCAATTTTGCATTGAAAGAGTGGACATTGATTTGATATTGTGACTTTGAGAGTTTGTAGATTTAATAGGTGATTTTAAATCTTGAGGTAAAAGCTAGATTGTCTAATCAAATATTTTTTGTATGCTTGAAACAGTTTCTATGCTCGTGGATTTGACACTTTATTCATCATTAGTTTAATTGATAATTTAGGTATTAGTATAAAAAATACTTGATCCTTTAAAAACCTGTAAGTGCACGGGACCATGTTCAAATAATATAATGATGAATAGAGTGACAATTTGAAATCATTCATATTGATCAATATTCCTAATTAAATTGAAAGCCTCTCTCGATAGCAATCAAACATATTCCCCTCATGTGACCCTTC
>CAIGRB010102973.1:27047-41270 GCA_903798255.1 Fraxinus quadrangulata | reverse complement strand
TGCACACTCATCTTTTGGAATGAGTTAGGAAGTAGGTGTTTTGGGTCAATGAGCCTCTAAAATGAGTAGGTATGTGAATTGAAACCGAGAGTTGCCTAGTTTTACAAGTACTATCTGCTTGCCAGTTCATTTCATTCAATGGGTAGGGCTTGGATGAAAGAGAATACTACCTTGTAAACGAGTTGCTGAAACCCCTAGGGATTCCACTGCTAGGGTCGTAGAGAGGGGGGGAGAGAGAGAGAGAGGGCTGAATAAATTTGGGCATCTTCTTCTTCTTCTTCTTCTTTTTTTTTTTTTTTCCAATAATTCTCCTACCCTGTTTTTAAAGCATTACATGGAATGCTTGATCTATTTCCTTGTGGATTTTCAGAGACATTCAGAAGGCAACACAGAACTTCACTACTATTCTAGGACAAGGCTCTTTTGGCCCGGTGTATAAAGCTGTCATGTCTACTGGTGAACTGGTTGCTGTGAAAGTTCTTGCTTCCAATTCTAAACAAGGGGAAAAAGAGTTTCACACAGAGGTAATGGCTACATTTATTATTATTTACTTAAAGAACAATTTTGATGCTAAAATATGTTGCTCAGGTTTTGGATAAACTTTTGTTTTATAAATGTATCACTTCTGCCCTTGAGTTCTATAAATGGTGCTGTTAATTCCAATCCGTTAATTAACCATCAGAAATAAGAATTCCATTTGAAAATCAGATATGTTATTTCTGTCTTTCTTTCCTGACTAACTGGAAAGAGAGAGTAAAGAAATTTTCAGTGCTTTTAACAAATGGAAATATTACCTGAGAACTTCTCCAAGCTTGTGAAAAGAGAATATTAAAGTGCCATGCAGAAGTCTACATGGAACCTGCTCTTTTATTTAGTTCAGGTGTAATCAGATGAACAGAAATCATCAATGTTACTTGGTATGCATGTTTCCTGATAGAAAGCACAGTTTCTTATCCATTCTATATTTGGGCCTTGAATGTTTGCAGGTTACTCTGCTTGCTAGGCTGCATCATCGAAATTTGGTGAATTTAGTTGGATATTGTGTCGATAAAGGACAGCGAATGTTAGTTTATGAGTTCATGAGCAATGGAAGTTTAGAGAACCTCCTATATAGTAAGTTCGTTGTTTTTAAACTTGTTAATGCTGAGTTTTCTCTTCACGTGAACATATGAGTTTACAAGTCCATGCCTTCTGTTTTTTATAGTGATTGTTGCATTGACATTTGACATTGATACAAGGCAAACATGTATTTACTAATTTGTGCAATCTTCTTTCTCCCTTTTTGAAAAAAAATAAAAATGGATATTTAATGAATCGTAAAAGGATCTGTTTCCTACTTCCATTAATTGTGTCCCTTCTTACATTATTAAGCCTTCCTATTTCAGGGAATTTTAAAAGGTCAGTGCCTAATTATAATATATGATGCTCTTTAAAGGATATTGAAACGGTTGACTGAAATGAGTTTAACTGCCAAATATGACGAAATGTTTTGTATATAGTTGTAATTAACAAGTATATCGAAAATGTTTTATATGTTTTTGAGTCTGTATTAACTTTTTTTTTTTTGAAAAATTTGATCTAATTTAGCCCCTGTTTGGTGGCCTTTAATTTGACAAAAACTACGTTTTGAATATTATTTTTTGGATAATGTGTAGTTAAAAAGTAGGGAAAAGTTTCGGATTTATGTGTAGAATATTTTATTATGTGAATGTGTGGTTGAAAATGAGTATGAGAAATAAATTAAAGTAAAGTAAATTAAATTAAATTAAAGGCCACAAACAGGGGCTTATCTCTTGAGATTTTGTTATTAGAAAATCTTGTGTATAATTTTTAATTGAAACTGAATCGAGGAATATATGATCATGCTCGAGTACCCAGTTTAAGGTGTCTATGGGTCCATTATGCACATGCTTCAAGTTGTTTGGAACCCCCCCAAAAAGGAAAGAGATTCCACTTGAACTATATTTGTTAGAACGAAGACGATGATTCAAGCATTCCCCTCGAGGCTTCCAGTTGGTGACTCAAGCATAGCTTGTATGGGTAATGTGTACAAGATGAGCCACATGTATTATAGCTATAGCTTGGAACTATTTACTCCCTCATAAACCAACCACTCCTGCACCAACAGCGCCATTGAAGAAAGAAAAGAAGGATTAAATAATTCTTTTTTTTGTCGTTTTCGTTTCTTTTAAGGGGGTGGAGAAGGGGGGATATCAGGGAGTGAATAAATAAGTTTGGTGTTTCTTGTTTCTCCATTATGCAAGAAGATGGCATTATAACCAGTTTACATTGGCACGGTGATTAACACGCCAATTTACTAGGTTCTTATTAATTATCCTTCCAATTTCGACATTGGATGTCTGGAGCAATGGATTTCTTAAATTGCATTTTTCACTCAATGTTTGTTTCAACATTGGCATTTGATGAGATCAAAATTATTAACTGGTACATTTGTCGTTGGCAAACTCCATGAATCTCTTTTGAGACTTTTATAGCTATTAACTGCAATTTCCGTGTATTTCCTTTTACATTTCTAGTACATAACTTATTCTTTCACTGCACATTCAGATGAAGAGGAAGAAGCGTTAAGTTGGGAAGAACGAGTACAAATAGCACTAGACATTTCACATGGGATTGAATATCTTCATGATGGGGTAGGCTAGATTATATAATCACTAACAGTAACTTTCTTTTTCCTTACAAGCCTTTATCATTTTGATTTCCATAATTCATTGGAACAGGCAGTGCCACCTGTGATACATCGAGATTTGAAGTCTTCTAACATATTGCTGGATCGTTCTATGAGAGCTAAGGTAATTATTATAAGCCTTTATTCACATGCGTGCGAATGTTGAAAGTTGATGTTTAAACCATGTTTGGCTAAGTTTAAAAGTTTTTAGTAAATTAACTTATAAATAACCACTTTTAAAAATTAATTTTTGTTGCTGATCAAAGTTGGAAATATGTTAGTTATTTTCACAGTAAGGTTGGATTTATTTTCAAAAAGTATTATTTTTACTTAAAAGTAAGAAAAGATTAGCTGATTAAGCTATCCAAACACGTTGGTAGCCAGGAAAATAGTTTCCAATTTTATAAGCTTTGCCAAAATATCAGTATTGCAATTTAACATTGGTTAGAAAAATGTGTGATTTTTTTAACTAGTTGATTAAAGTATTCATTGTTCCTTCTCTATGTCGTCCAGTTATGGTTTCTGTTTCCTTATATATGCTTGGTCTCTTACTAGGTTGCTGATTTTGGGCTGTCAAAAGAAGAGGTTTTTGATGGCCATAATTCAGGCCTTAAAGGTACATATGGGTATATTGATCCCATGTACATCTCCACAAACGAGTTTACGACAAAAAGTGATGTTTATAGCTTTGGCGTTATCCTCTTTGAACTCATCACGGCCATTCACCCACACCAAAACTTGATGGAATATGTTAACCTCGTAAGGCTTCTTGACCAGAACTTACTAAGTTATCCTTCCCTAATTTTCTCAGCGGACCTTTTTCCTTTAATTTTTTTATGAAAATAGCAGAGTTGGTCCACTGCCAACTAGTTACCCGAGTAGCAAGTTGGTCCCTGTCCTTTAAAAAGGAGCAATTTTGCACTCAACCTTTACGGATGTTGCACAAGTAGTTGGAATGGACGGTTTCTGTCCAGAAATTCATTTAAGTCTTTTCTTACATGAAAGGACAGTTTACAAGAGTTAAAGGTTGAGGACAAACTTGTTCCTTTGTATAGGTTTGTGAGCATCTTGTTACTTGAGTAATAATGCCAGACTTTTTCCCTATTATTGTGTTGTTCTCATTTCTTCATTTAACTTTCTCTCAGGCTGGTATGAGTCCAGATGGCGTGGACGAAATACTTGACAAGCGGATTATTGGCACATGTAACCCCGTAGAAGTGAGGAGTCTGGCCAAGATCGCTCACAAATGCTTACACAAAACACCCAGAAAACGCCCTTCAACAGGAGAGGTTTCACAGGCTATTCTAAGGATAAAGCAGAGGCTCCTCGTTAAGGAAGACACACTGTCTTTTGCTGGAGAAGATTTTTCAAGAGCAGTGAGCCGGATAGAAACTCAGCAACTGGAATTGAAGAAAATGGCTATCGTCGACGAAAGGTTAAGTCAATGACCATTTTTTTTCATACTTGCGGGGTTTTTTCCCTTTCTTTTTCCATGGCTTCTGCAAATATATGGACAACAATACCGCATAGAAATATATTCTTTCAAAAAGAGCTCCAAAAGATCTTGATCTGAGAAGATTGGTTATGTAGAAAAACGAAAATAGATTGGTATTCACCTACATGAGAATTATATAATGCCTGCACAGTAAAGAAATTGCTAGTTTTGTCTATAAAATGATAGTATTTTCCATTCGGAATTATGATTAATATAAACAGCATAGTTTTTGTGAAGATGTAAAGTAGCTCTATTTTTAATCTTGAATGCACATGGAGATTTGGAATTTTATTTCCCTGTTCTTTCTGTATAAAAATTCCACCAATTTGGAAAGAAATTAAAGAGCATAAGTTATAAACTAGAAAACAAAACCTAGAGCAAAGTTCTTGCATCTCTTGGACTTGAAAGATCAGAATGACCCACCTAAGTTTGGAAGAAAGTCCGTGAGATGCAAATCAAGTGAATGATATTCCTTTATTACCCAAATGTCAATGAGTTGTGGTCCGTCCATCCACTTTAAGGATCCATGGTAAGAGATTTTTCGTCATATTTTAGATCAGATGAACGTTGCTGGTTACAAGAGAGTGAATACCATGTCCAAGATTTTTTTTACTTGCGAACACGACAATCTCCATTGAAGAATATTTTGAAACAAGGTAAACTGCCCAACGAGTGGCACAACATCAATTTCCCTTCACATATTCGAATTTAAATTGTATATCTCAAATTCGATATGATGATTGATACCATGCTTGACATCGACCAAATGAGTCATTCCAATTACATTGTAATCTTTAATACATTGATCGAAACCTATTCCCAAACATGTGGTCATCTTGAACCCTATGGGAGCCTAAAGGGACGAAGAGGAAGTCACATGAATTCTTAAAATTTGTTGATATTTGATCGACAGAATCCTCATCCGAACCAAAGATATTACTTGTTGGCTCTCATATGTTAGATATTCTTTGTCATGATTGAGATGCACGGACATGAATTTACTACTAATTATAAGCCCACCATATTTTAGTAATACACGAGTCCCATAAGAGATTCACGAGTAATTTGATGAGATTCTCAGCAATTTAACGAAGTGGTTTTTTGGGGGCAAACTCTTGTTGCTTCATAATTTACAACCTACATTGCCAATAAATGGAGACCATCAAATCGGCTCACTGCTATTTGTATAGAATATTGTTTGTTAGGGGCAAATGATGATAATTTTAGAAATCCAGTGTGATTAGAATTCTATTCTTGAGGTAAATTTGGAGTTGATTGTTTGATTTGGAGAAGTATTGAAAAAGTAGAAGACTACAAGGAGTCTAAACAGTGATTTGAACTCCTATTTCAACTCAAATATTTCGTTATTATTATTATCAATTGTAATAGAACTTCACCTTAAGTTAGACTGTTATTTGTATTATATATAACTAATATGTTAGGGTTTTTTTTATTATAAATATGTGGTGTATAACACATATTGAGATTGACCAATTGTCTAATTTATTAATTTGGTTTAAAGAGATCCCTTGTACTCTTTACTGTTGGATTTTTTTTTTACCCAAATTATGTTAGATTTGTTGAGAAAATATTTTTTTCTTCTTTACATGTGTTTTTATTGGAAAAATATTGTTTCCTTTATTTCAAGTGATTTTTGATCTTATTTCCATCTTTGTGATATTTTTAGGGTTTGACATATACCTTATAAATGCTAAACTCTTTTGACAAGTTTTGTATTACTGAAATATAGAATACTTATATAGGCACCTTTATTGTATTTGTTTTCTCCATATTAGTTAATTGAATAAAATACTCCGTTTCTCGACCAATTAATTCTTTGCATTTTGTCTTGTTGTTTGTTTACGATCATATGCTTCATATCGTGTCATATATATTATTTCGATTCGTTTTATTTCTCAACATTTACTTTTAATATAGTGAATTATCCGCCTCTACCTGTGATATTTTCCAGTTAGGTTTCCACGTAAATCTTGTGTTTTTATGATTATTTTTATTTTTATCTTGTCGATTATCTCGTCTTTAAATTGACTTAATTCTTAACAAGTTGTATCAGCATGCTTACCTACTCGGTTAGTTTGACAACAAGTGGTAATAGAGTTGATGCCCAGTTTAGTTTTATATTAGAGCGAGATTTGATCAACTCAAAACATAGTTTAATTATTTCGGGATGGCAATTATGAAATTTGATATTTCGGTTTAGATTACAACACTAGATTTTTGTTGTGGCGGATTTTGTTTGGACACTGGAGGAGAAGCAGCAACGTAAGGAGTTAGTAGTGATCTTATTGCCAGTGGTGATAATTCGAGCAAATTTGTTAATTTAGATGGAGCTGGTTGTGAACTTAATGATTTTTTTATTCGTGGTGATTTGAGTAAGTTTGGTGCCCAAGGTAATTCTACTAGTAAACAGTACTTGGATTCAAATCACAGTCACTGAGTTTGCAGGGCTTTGTGGAAGAGGTGAAGTAATTTGATGGAGTGTTTTGTTTAGAGAATTTTGTTGGAATTTAAGAGTAAGATTTATTTATTGTAGTGGAATTTGTCTCCATGTAAAGAATTTTTGAAGCTTTGTTCGTTACAGTGGAATGTCAAAGTGGAGATTTGTTAGAATTTCGGTGTGACCCGAATTCTGATTTGGAGGTATAGTTGGAGTAAGTTGTTTGATTTGGAGAAGTCTTGAAGATATAGGAGACTATAATGAGTTAGAACAATGTTTTGAACTCGTATTTTAACTCAAACACTCCGTTATTTGTATTACCTATTATAATATGACTTCACTTTGTGTTAGACTCTTATCTATATTATATTCTCCTAATGTGTTATAAATTATTTGATTATAAATACATGGTGTACAACACATATTGAGATTGATCAATTGTCCAACTTATTAGTTCAGTCTAGGGAGATCCATTATATTCCTTACTTTTGATATAGTGAATTCACCGCCTCTATCCATGGATTTTCACAGTTGGATTTCCACGTAAATCTTGTGTTGTTATGATTGTTGTTATTTTCATCTTATCCATTATCTCGTCTTTAAATTGGCTTAATTTCTAACAAGTGGTATTTGCTCGCGTACTACCTACTTAGTTTGACAACAGATAAGAAGACTACTTTGATGAGGTCACGATGCACCTTTATTCGCCGCCTTTAAACACTTATTCTCGAAATTATTATATACTTGAAAGATTTTTATTTAAGATTTTTTGTTTTGCACTTTTAGATGAAAATAATTCAATTTGGCATCATAGCATTGGAAAGTATGAAAATGCATAATGCATATGTATTAGACATTTGATAAAAAAAAAAAAAATTTAATCTAGCTTGTTGTTTGGCGAATGTATTATTTACTTATTTGAATTTTCTTTCCAACATACCTCTTACTCGTAGAAATAATTCATTAATTTCAAGTCTCATCACTTAGTTTTGTTCTCTATACTTTGTTTATTTCTCCATGTAGGTGTAATAATGAACTCGAAAGAGTTTCCCACCATTTTTTGTTGGTATTGGAAATGTGACGAGTCGCAGATCTAAAATTGTTGTTTCACAAATTATTTTGTATTAGAACTCCATCATAAATTATTCTTAAAATATTATAAATTTTAGAACTCAAATTTTTTATAGCACTAATTTTTTCATGCAGTTGTTAAATTACCAAAGTTGACTGCACTTGTAAACATCTTAAGTGCATTTATTCCAAATGTAATAACCTTTTTTTTTTCACTTGCACTTATTCCAAATGTGACCCGAAGTCACAACCACTGATGTTGCATTTAAATCCTTTTCATTTACCTACCCGTTGTCATTTCACTTCATTCTTTTTCTTTTCTATCCGTAGTTGCCTTGTTTCTTTTAATACCCATCATTTTAACAAAGAATTTTTCGGAATTACTCTCTAAAAACACCGTCAAATTTATTCTTCTTGCTTTAACCTTATCCTCGTACAAAATTGACATGACTCGCTCTTATAACTTTAGTGAACTCGAGATGGAAGGCATATGTAAATTATGTTGATGATGGATGTCGGTTAAATGTCAAACCACCATCAAGACTAAGTAGAACTTGTTTTTAACTTCCGCTATCTCTCTATTCCTAAGCACCTAATCTATACCCCAACGCCTACCTTCTCCACCTCTCTCAACTTTTATTCTACTCCACTCCCATCTTCATTCTTACCTCCATAACGATGAATTGGAATGGGTATCAGGTCCACAGGGGTGGGCATTACTGCATTAGGATTCAATGGGAGATGTGGTGGCGAGGGTTGGTAGATAATTGTAAGACGCAACACAAAAAGAGAGTGAAGTATTTGTATTTTTTAAAGAGAGACATTATAACTTTTTGTTTGGGGAACTTCCATATACAAAAATGATGAATATGCTCAATTAGAAGCTCTCTTGTACGATTGTTCTATGAATTTTGCTTGCTTTGCCTAAATGGTAAGTGGGGTACTCGTAAAGTTAATTATAGACCAATTGTAAGTAATTTTGGAAAAACATGTACTCAAAAGAATAGTGAATTAAGTTGTCCTGGCATTCTATGTGAAAATGAGTACAACATAGTGAAGAAGGCCATGGCAACAAAGAAAGGTTACTTGGACGCGTTCTAAGCATAGCCTTAGTATGAATCAATATTTACATATAAAATTCTAGTCTTGTGGCTCAACTTATTTATTCACTCTGGTCTAACAATGTCGCTTCAAATTCTACTTCTACCCAACCTTTTATTTTATTTTATGTAGAAGTCATACTCGATGATCTTATACATTGAATGTCATGCTTAAAAACATATGATCTAAGAATTTCATGTTTCGAATTACCGATGGACCAAAATGCAAGGATGATAAACTTTGATGCCAATAGCAAATGGGATCTGTTCATGGTATTCTATTTTTACACTTTTTTTTTTTTAAAAGATTAAGTCGAATAAAATAAAAATGATAATTGAAGTCCGTTTAAAATATATTTATAATATAATCTATTTAATTTTCTAAATTTCACAAATTATTGTTTCGACTAGACGAAGTTAACCTTCTCTTAATTGGCCTTGAACAGGCTGCCTTTTTTTTTTCAAGGTTTGATGATTATTTTATTTACTTAATTACTTTTTGTGGACTATTAGTAGTAATTTTTTAAAAATAATTTTCACGGGACATGTATTATTTGGCTCTTATAATTAGTTAAATCTTAATCATTTAAATTTTTAACTAAAGGTTTATTTTTACTATTGTTTTGTTAGCACTATTATACAAACAATCTTATTACATATACGCCTCCTTTTATACCATGACTTATCGAATTTTTATTAGGCACAATCTCACACCACTTTTCATATCTCACACATTTAATCCGACCATTATAAAACGGTAACATCATCCATTGGTCAACCAAGTAGTAAAGGAAGATGTACATATAGCTTTATCGATTATCCAAAAGTATGAGCACCGAATTTGAACCGGATTATGGTACGTCAGGTGACAATATGGATATAGTATTGTAAACAAAAACTATAAAAATATTGTGTGTTATACCATTCAATTCAAATATTTATTTAATGGTAATTTAATTATAAAATAAATATTTGAGAATGAATAAATTTGGTAGAGAAGAATGAATTATATTACTATATTGTACCAACTACAAATCACATGCATAATTTTGCCTTTATTAATTTTCTGAGAGATGTTGTTGGCACATTTTAAGTAGACATTATAAATTCTTAATTTCCAAGCAAATGGAGTTGATACTAAAACTAACAATTTTATTAAAATTAATTCATGACCAAATCGATACTAAAATAGTGGTTAAGAAACCTTAACTATATCCATTATGGCCTAATTAGTAAATTTTATAACTAATATCCATTATTACCTACTTAGTAAATTAGCTATTAGGTTGCAATTTAGAAAAATATCCTCCCAAAGTGGAGTTGATAGGCGCTTTTATAAAATTTCGTAAGTAATTAACTTTTCTAGATTAATTTTTATTGGCTTTTATATAGATTTACGAAAAACAAGTATGAAAAAGCATGAATAATGTAGTCTTTAATGTCATGGGATTAAAGATGAAAGAAAAAAAAAATTAGTCAAAATTTTCGTAAAATGTGTTGATTCTCGAAAATGCATGTTGATGTGATGATTCGAGGAGAACGAACTTCTTCAGAGGAGACATGGGCACCACATCTCATTATGATAAAAAGAGAAAAAAAAAAAAAACCTTTCCCAATATCCACACAAAAAAGGGAAAAAGCAGACAAAAAGGGGGGTGATAAAAGATTAATCTTTACCATTACTTACATATGTTGATTCATCATTCATTAATGAAATAACAATCAGCTGTTAAATCAAAATTTAATTACATATTTGCATAAAAAGGAAACAATGGAAAAGGCGAGAATTTATCAAGTTAGTTTAATAATTGCTAAATTTCGCAGTAGGAAAAAGAGTGAAATGTTCAAGAAAGGAAAAAAAAAAAATCGCGGATTCCAACGCCTTAGGATGAATGATTGACAAATTACGACGATTTTGTTTATATTTTGGACTTTATTAGTGTGAATTTCATAAAGAATAATTAAAAATAATGTTTTTAATACCACTAACGGGATGACAAAGGTAACACGACGGGATCGACACAATCATTTCCATCCTCCATTACATTTGAGTATTTTTGTCTTTTTGTTCCATTCTCATATTCGATTAAGGTGAATTGGTCGGGATCGACCCCGTCCTCGCCTTGTTCAAGACCCGTAAATATCGAATTTAACGAGTTTTTATTATTATCTCTACACTAACTTCAATAAAATTCTATTAAAGTATGTATTAAATATACCAAATTTTAAAGGACTTCCTAAAATCTCTATTTACCCAGACTTTTTATCCCCTAAAACTAAATTTACCATAAATTATGGAGAAATCAAGAGTCCACATGATAATTATTAACTAAACCAAATCAAAATCCTTACAGTTTATTCTTATCTTCTGTAATTTAGATTGAGAAAAAACCTAACTTTCATATCATAACTACCGCCACTTTAAAGTTTTCACTTTTAAATACACTTCCCTTCTGCCACTGCTTGCAACTGCTTTTTCTACTGAGTTTCCGGCCGAAGTCCGGCGGCATCTGGCCGGAAATGTGACCGAATTACAAAATCTTGAGAAGGGTTTTACAAATTTCTAATTTTTGAGATTTCATTGATTTGCTTCATTTCAGTCCAAGATATGGCTGCTTTCCATATATAAACACAATATCTGTCTCTCTCTTTAATGTGATGAGAGTTTAAGCGCTGTCATGGTTAGGATATTAAGACAGTGTCGTAATTAGCAATGCTAGTGTTCTTGGATCTTCGAGTCGGTGCATTTAATGCAAGTAAACTCTAAGATTCGCCTTGTTTTGCGTAAAGATAGAAGTTTTTTTGAAAAAAAAATATATATTTAAAAAGTAGTCTCCAGAAATTTTCTTTCAACTACAAATTACTCCTAAAATCATTAATCAACAATCTTGTCTAGTTGTTTCCATCGTGGTTTTTTCCCAGTATTTATCATCAGGACATCATTTCATTGAAGAGGCTTGAAAATCGATTAGTTGGCATCCGAAGCTTTTATGGTATTATAATGTGTAAACTGGATGATGGAGATGAGAACATAAAAAAGTATGAGGAGAGTTGGGATGTGGGAGTGAAGTTTTCGGGTGAAGAGGAAGTGGCGAAAACTGAGTTCTTTAGCGTATCTCGTGCTAGAATGAAGCTGTGGGTTTTAAGGACAATCACTACGCTGTTGCTGTGGACTTGTATTATTCAATTGGTGGCAATCGGGGAAGTATGGGGGCCAACATTGTTGAAGAGTTGGCCTTATTGTTCTAGTCCTCCGAATATACATACAGATGCAAATGTGTCTTTTATTCGACGGAAAATTCTTCCTCCAAAAAGTGAGTAATTGGCCTTTGAGTTTGCGTTTGAGTACAATGCTAATTCTGATTCCTATGTTTGGGCTGTTTAGGCTTGCAGTATATGACATTTGGAACTCTGAGATTTGAATTTGGTTTTTACCTTATTGTTATCACTGCTTTCTTTTCTATGTATCAGTTAGATTTTCCCCTTGTACATGTGTGCTTCCCCTTTCCATGATTGCACGTGGCAAATTTATCGTTATTTGGACTTTTTGTGTATTTTTGCTATCAAGATATCTCGATTGTAATCAAGTTATTCTCGTCTGTATTTGTGATGAATCACGGTCCTCGTTTATGTTGTTTGGATTTTTTATTACTTGACTACAGATCAATGCTTGCCGTGCACAGTATGACTATGTTCTTCCTACGACATCTAGCGTTACTTTTATCAATGTCGTCATTTGCAGTTATTCTTGAATTTGGTTTTCATTTATTGCAGGAGTGTATAAGAACAACGGATATCTCGTTGTTTCTTGCAATGGAGGCCTTAACCAAATGCGAGCAGCAGTGAGTTTCTTTCCTTGCTCATTGTTTCTTATTATGTTCTTAATACAGTCTTTTTCAATGTTCCTCGGCTTGTTAATGATGCATCAGTGTTTGTCGATTCACCAGTACCTTTACTGTGCAGATCTGTGACATGGTTGCTATTGCGAGATATCTTAACATTACTCTTATAGTCCCAGAATTGGACAAAACTTCATTTTGGGCAGATCCAAGGTGGATTAGATTACAGTTCATGCAATTGTTCTGAAGTATAAACACTATTTTCTTGTTCATTGATGATGCCTTTCTTTCTCGCAGCGAATTTGAAGACATTTTTGACGTTGATCATTTCATTTCATCTTTGAGGGACGAAGTCCGAATATTGAAAGACCTTCCACCAAGACTTAAACGGAGGGTTGAACAAGGAAAGTTCTATGAGTTACCACCTGTCAGTTGGTCGAACATTTCTTACTACCGGCAACAGGTTTTTTTTTTTCATTTTCCTTTTTCAGGTGAGGTGTGATGGCAGGGGAATAAATTCTTACTGATGGCAATAATGTTGGTTCACGTTCATTTGGCAGATTCTTCCTCTTCTTAAAAAGCATAAAGTTGTACATCTGAATAGGACTGATGCCCGTCTTGCTAATAATGGGTTGCCTTTGGAGATTCAGAAGTTACGGTGTAAAGTAAATTTTAGTTCCCTGAGATTCACTTCTAGGTTAGAGGAATTGGGTCGAAAAGTTGTGAGGATCCTGAGGCGAAATGGTCCTTTCCTAGTCCTCCACCTCAGATATGAAATGGATATGCTGTCCTTTTCTGGTTGCAGTCGAGGCTGCAATGATAACGAGGCGAATGAATTGACGAGAATGAGGTATCATCTCTTCTTTTTGATGAAAAACTTTTGATATCTTTTCTACGTTGCTCTAAAAGAAAAGAATCTCATCAACTGTCGTAAAACAAATGACAACTAGATATGCTAATCCTTGGTGGAAAGAGAAAGTAATCGATCCCGAACTTAAAAGGAAAGAAGGTTTGTGCCCTTTGACGCCTGAAGAAACCTCTCTAGTCCTAGATGCACTGGGCATTGATCGAAGCGTTCAGATATATATAGCTGCCGGAGAAATATATGGTGGAAAAAGGAGACTTGGAAGTTTGGCCGCAGCATTTCCAAATCTGGTCAGTTTTGGCTCACCAAATTTGATGTATTATATGTCATGAAGTAAACACTAATCTCCATTTTCGAGAGCAATAATGATTAGTAAAACCATTCCGAAAATAGCAAAGATAATGATTCCTATTCAATGTGGTAGCGAAACTCACTTCTACATGTTTTCACCATGGAGGTGTTTGATGCACATTATTGAGAAAAGAATGCATTTTATGATGTGATGTGATGAAAAATATATGATTAAAAAATAAGAAAAAGTTTTAAATTTACGTGTAATATTATTTTATTGAAGAATGTGTGTGGTTGAAAATGAGTTTTGAAATAATGAATTTTGAGAAGAATGTGGATCAAACATGGTCTATATTGGGAAAGAACGATACGACTTTTTTTCTCGCACATCTTTCACAAAAAAAAAAAAAAAAAA